>JAVQJL010002628.1:0-22779 GCA_036024295.1 Nannoperca obscura
CCCCCCCCCCCCCCCCCCCCCCCCCCCCCCCCCCCCCCCCCCCCCCCCCCCCCCCCCCCCCCCCCCCCCCCCGCCCGCGCGACGTCCAGAAACAAAACTTCCTATATATTCATTTATCACCCATATTGTTTTTGTATTAAGATTTTAAAGATCCATGCACATATGGGGGGTTGGGATGTCTCATTGTGTTGGGCTCACGGTTTACAGAAAAACAACTCTGAGGCTCAAAACGCCACCTGGTGGCCACCAAGGCTCCTGCATTGAGCTGCAGTATCACCTGTTGAACAGCACTGTAACTCATATGTATTGCCTTCAGCAAACAATTCATGTATGCAAAACAACCCATTAAATTCAAATTTATTGTGATTATTTACAAGGTGCCACATCAATTCAGCAATATAATTTGATACATAATAAGCATTTAAGTTACATAAAGTAGGTGCATAATACTTGGGAGGTCCATGGTTGCAAGATCCATAGCAAACATCAATGGTACTGGATGACATCTGATTAAAATCGGATGTCGTTCAATTAAAACCCAATAATGAAAACGATTTAAAACCAAATAAATAATCATATGCCACCTCATAACTTTACATGTACATCAATTCACTTTTCACATCGGTCAGTCGTATTTGGTTTCTCACAGATAGTTGAGATTGTGAAAGTGCCAGCTCAACAAAATTGTGCAGTATATAAAATGTTTTGTTAAAAGATAAATGCTGCCCTCTAGAAGTTTTCGCTTGTCATTACATGTTAAAAACGTATTCATCCATATTATGCTTTTTTTCTTTCTCAGATTAATTTGTGGAATGATTGGTGGCAGTGGTAATGTGTGTTAGACATGTATATATTTTTCTTTTCCACTTAAATGATATATTATATCGAATCAATCGAATCAATTTAAATTAAACAGGAAAACTCTTATTCTGAAAGCGTAACCGGGATGTTTTTATCAAGTCCGCCAGACACGACAGTAACGACCACTTGCAGTCAAAGAGGATCGCATATTGATTTCTCTGATGTCCAGTCCAGACAGATCCCTTCTTTTACAACAGCAAATCATCATTTGGAGTTGAAACGCTGTCATGAATGTTGCAGTGTTGGCTTTCATTTTCCTATTTCAACTTTATGGTCAAAGTTTGTGCCTAAATGGAACCAGACCCAACATTGTGATGGTGATGAGTGATGCATTTGTAAGTATGAATAAAGTCACCGTACAGTGCATTGCTACAGTATAATTACTGCCACAACAACAGTAGCGTTTGTTCCTTTTCTTTTTAGGCTAAATCACTAAAGCTTAACACCATGGAGAGATGCTTTATTTTTCACATTTAATCTTTGTTAGACTGTGTATCTCAGTGCCTTTGGGTGTAAACGTTAGTTTCCCTCGTGCTGCAGGATGGGCGATTGACCTTCGATCCTGGCCGCAAAGTTGTGCAGCTGCCATATATAAACTACCTCAGGGAGCTGGGTACCACATTCCTCAATGCTTACACCAACTCACCCATCTGCTGCCCTTCAAGATCAGGTAAGTTATCAAGACGGTAATAAAGGTGGAATAATAAATGTTTTTTTAAATGTTAAATTGTTGTTCACAGCAATGTGGAGCGGTCAGTTTGTTCACCTCACTCAGTCATGGAACAACTACAAGTGCCTCGATGTTAATGCAACAACATGGATGGATTTACTGGAGGCAAATGGATATCTTACAAAGATGATAGGCAAGCTGGACTACACCTCAGGGAGTCACTCTGTCAGGTAGGCAGACACTGTTGGGGATGTGGACAAGAGTCCACGGTGTGTAAAGTTGAACCTCTCTTTATTCTATTCACCAAACTAAGATCAGTATAACACATACACACCCACATACACTGAAGAATTGTTAATGACCTACTCCTGTATGAATAAGAAGCAACATCATACTGTGTATGTGGGCAGATATTTTTAGAGCAGTGTGAATCATCTTTTTGGCTGCTTGTCCTCATGAGTTTCTTTCCACTTCCCATTTTCTGTGTCTCTACCTGCATCTTGTTGGTACTTGTGTGTGTTTCTGCAACTTCTGCAGTAATCGAGTTGAGGCCTGGACACGAGATGTTCAGTTCCTCCTCAGCCAAGAGGGCCGGCCTGTCACGCAACTTGTTGGGAACATGTCAACAGTAAGGATCATGAAAGCAGACTGGAAACACACAGACATGGCTACACAGTGGATCAACCAGAAAGCTCCATCCCCACAACAGCCCTTTGCTCTTTATCTTGGCCTTAATTTACCTCACCCCTATAAAACTGAATCCCTGGGCCCCACTGGAGGAGGATCCACCTTCCTTACCTCACCATATTGGCTGAAGAAGGCATGCTTTTCATCCTTGTTTCTTGAATGTTTTATCTCCATTACTGCAGAATGACATTGTCTGTTTTTATTTAGATCAATATAGAAGTTCTTATTTTAAACACACAGGTGTCTTCTAAGCTCATCACTGTTCCTAAATGGCTGCCTATGGCCGCCATGCACCCTGTTGACTACTACTCCACCTTCACCAAAAACTGCAGTGGTGTTTTCACTGAGGAGGAAGTCAAACGTACAAGGGCCTTCTATTATGCCATGTGTGCTGAAGCAGATGCCATGCTGGGTTAGTAGACAGCAGTAATTCACCAGAAGGAGACCTCTCTAAGCAGGAGGCAGTTTGACAGTTAACTTTGAGCTCATGCTTGGTCTTTTGGACTCACTTTTTGATTGAACCAAGTAAGAATCCTGGCAGCAGCCGAATGCTTACTATATGTCTCCCACACACTCTGTCTCACCAGGTCACGTGATTTCAGCGCTGAGAGAGAATGGCCTGCTTAACAACACCATTGTGATCTTTACGGCGGACCATGGAGAACTAGCCATGGAGCACCGGCAGTTCTACAAGATGTCAATGTTTGAAGGCAGTTCCCATGTTCCCCTTCTGGTAATGGGGCCTGGGCTGAGGTCTGGCCTCCAGGTCAACCAGCTTGTGTCTTTGGTTGATCTCTATCCCACTGTGCTGGGTAAGGACGTAAAACAGAAAACATGGGATTAAAATGTCTATTAAAATTATAAATCATCAAAATATCTCTTTAAAGGTTGAATAAAAGTGTTGTAGTAGTTAGATGTGGAGGAATTTGAGCTATCTGCCTACAGTCTGTAAAAGCTAGAATAAAAGCAGAATAAAAGTATTAGTTTCAATTCTAGTATTTTAACTTGATGTAACACAATTGTGTATTTTGCAGACATTGCTGGTATTTCACCTGTAGGTATTCTCAGTGGCCACTCGCTTCTTCCTCTGCTATCCAAGGCAAGCACCTTTTCCAAGAAGCAACATCCAGACTGGGTTCTGAGTGAATTTCACGGTTGTAATGTCAATGCCTCTACATACATGCTGAGAAGGGGCCGGTGGAAATATATTGCCTATGCAGATGGCCTGAGTGTCCCCCCACAGCTTTTTGGTGAGTTCCAAGCTTCAGAAACTAAACGACAATCACGCATATGCTTTCAAGATGAAAAAGACAACCATAAAGCTTTTACTTTGATTTTCTGTACTCTGTGTTTTGCAGACGTAACACTGGACAAGGAAGAACTTCATAATGTAGTTCTCAAATTCCCAGATGTAAGGGCGCATCTGGAAAAGCTGTTGCGTAGTATTGTAGACTATCCAAAAGTCTCTACAACTGTCCATCTCTACAATAAAGAAGCATTTGGTGCCTGGCGCCATAGTTTGGGGAGAAACTACAGCCAGGTCATTGCTAACCTCAGGTGGCATGTGGATTGGCAAAAAGATGCGTTAGCCAATGAGAGAGCTATTGACAAGTGGGTCTATGGCTCTGTGTGATATGTTTAATGATCATAATAATGGTTAACTTTAAGTTGTCTTTCTTTTAACGAGCTGGACTCTTTTACCCTCACATCTGTAACAATGAGAGAGCCATTGATGGGTGGCTCTATGGCTTTTGATGATATTTATACTATATATATAAAAATATGGATGATCTGTAACAGTTATGATTGATGAGTATCCTTTTTAATGTCCTAGATTTACACTTTGACTAAATTTGGACATTTACTTATATGACACATCTCCATTTCCACACAAATGTGCCACAAGATTTTCAGTAGGACTTTAATGTAACATGACAATGTAATGAGGCATATTGAGTTACTTCGATTATTAATTTCCTTACCTATTCATTTTTATTTCTTCAAATAAATACATATTTTGTTCACTTTGGGATTTTTGTTGTTTTTGCGTGTATCTGCACGCAATGAAGCGGACCAAACTGCAAGTAATTTTATTTTGAAAATGCAGACTAGATGCAGCCACTTCTCTTTCACTTCCGTGTCACACAAAAGGAGCAGAGCAAGTTGTCAACGTAAACAGTGGGTAGCCCCAACATTAACAAAACTTACATGGATACCAGCTCAGCCAACTGAATAAATAGCACCGTATGTATCAGTTAAGGATTGACACCAGTTCTCATGCTAACATTTATAATTTAGAGGCGCTGACAAGCTCAAAGCTAATGCTAAATTGCCTTTTAGCTAGCTAACACTGCTAACAGTTAATGTATACTCTAGCTAGCTACCTAACTCAAGAGTTTACTGTTGAGTCAATTGTTCCTTCAAGTCAGTTACATCACCTCTACTCGGTAGGCATAGCATACGATAGTAGTTTACTGTAAGCCAAATAAATACTGTTGGCGTTAATTAGTTCCTAATTCGTGCATAAAGACGCCTTGTATATTGCAAGTTCATCTACTATTGTACTATTTCAGACTCTTCATTGTGACACTGTTTATTTTAATATGTCTCGTTGTTTCACTCAGATAATTACAAGATGTCTAATAAAGAAGTGAAAACAGCTCTTAAAAGTGCCAGAGAGGCTATAAAAAACAAAGAGTTCAAAGAGGCTCTAAAACACTGCAAGGTAAAGTACCTCTAATTCAGAAAAATGAGGTATTTGCATATGGTCTTGGCTGTTGATATGCATTTGTTGAATAGCTGACTTTGGTCTCTTCAATATGGTTTTAGGCTGTTTTAAAACTTGAGAAGAACAATTATAATGCCTGGGTATTCATCGGCTTGGCAGCCAGTGAACTCGACCAACCAGATCAGGCACATACAGCTTATAAAAAGGCTGTGGAGCTGGAGCCTGAGCAGCTACTGGCATGGCAGGTAAGGTGGGAAAGTGCTTGCGGGTCCTTCCAAACGTTAAATTTCTTAAACTAACTATATATTGCACGTTTTACACTGAGAGTAGTTCATTTACTGATAATGTGTATCACCTGAGCTGCAATTAAACTAATTAATTTCCACTGTTATATGTATGTTAATTTGTACTGAGGATGTTACATATTAGTGTACCTGTCTCCTCAGGCCCAGTAATTATGAACTGTGTCAAAAATGCATTTGTGCTTTAGGGCTTGGCAAATCTTTATGAGAAGACTGATCAATGGGATTTCAAAGCTGAGCTACCTAACATCTATCAGAAGCTTGTTGAGCTGTATGCAAGGTAACATGGAAAAACCTCTTCAGGTTGTTTCTTAAAACTTCCAAGGAAGTAATGATGACTTTGGTACTGTTTTCTTGTGCCCATTTTGTGACTGATTTCACATATTTGATTTGTGATGTTATTGATTCTCATTATGTTCTCCATTAACAGCTCTGACAAAAATAAGTGTTATGAGATGATCAGAAAGCTGTCAGAAATCTATCAGTCTGACAAAGAACATTCAAAGGTATGTGATTTGACGGCACATGCGTTCAAAGGAAAACACTGTTCTGTGTTCTTTTCACACATTTTAATTTATTTGTATCTTTGCACATAGTTGGCAAAGCTTTGGCTGCAGCACCTTCAGCTAAAGGAGGAAGAGGCTGCAGACAAGAAAGAGTTACTGCAGCTATGGCAACAGATGACCCAACTCCTCTCCGACTGCCTTAATGAGGAAGAGCAGGACAGTGAAACTCATCAGCATGTAAGATTTCCCCAAATGTGGACCCAAACTCAGCAACATGTGTTTCTTTTAGTGTATAAACACATTGTCCATTCCCTTCAATCTACTAACCCTAAAGGGTTATAGTACAATCTTACAGCAGTTTTGTCTTACGCTGTGGAAATCAGAAGCTCTAATCTCTCCCACTGACTGAGAAACAAAGAGAATATTTTTCGTAATGCTGTTTTTAGTGCACAAATCTCTGTTGTCTGCCCTTTGGTAACTGTTTTGTTTGTTTGCGGTTATCAGTTAATCACAGCATTTGAGAAGGCCATGGTTCTTATGGATCCTGTACCAGGAGAGGAACACAAGAAGATCTCAGCCGACTATATCAAATGTCTTTCTAAAGTAAGTGCACGCCTTATTTGATGTCTGTGTCTCCACCACCGACATTCAAGGACAGTTTGAACGTGTTCATGTTCATCAAAAATATCTAAAGCAGGCCACCTCATACTTGGCCCTACACTGTTATTTCTTTAATCATTTGCTCATCATGAATCTTCCCGTACTGTAGCTACCACAAGGAGAAGCCAAACTGAAAGAGGCATGTGAGTCCATGCTGTCCCTCTACTCCAATCAAAGTTATCCTCTTGAAGTCCTTTGTTCTCACTACCTCAAAACAGGTAAGATTGCAATTATCATTGCATCTTTTTGCTTTATTTCTCTGTCTATCTAAATCTAAAATCGCACAATGCAGTGATTGGTTTACAGATATTCAGAGAGTCTCACTCTAAATACATGTGTTTTTATTTGAAGGTGATCAGAGTGAAGAAGCAGCCAGCTGTTTCTCCCGGCTCCTGGCTCTGGCCCCTAACAATGCATTAGGTTACTTGGGTCTGGGCACCAAAGCACTGCAAGAAGGACGGTATAAAGATGCAATTAAGGATCTTGCGCAAGGTTAGTTTGTGCATCAACAAAGAATGGATTCTGTGCTTAATGTAAACAGCACCTGAACACTTTATACTGACACATATGCTTCATAACCATCTCTGTAACCTCTTTGTGCTAACTACCCTTGATCTGTCTCTTCTGTTTTATTAGGGTTGAAGAAAATGAGCTCCAGTACTGGATGGTACAATCTGGCTGAAGCTCAGTTTAAAATGCACAGATACTCGGACAGTGCTGTATCATGCACCCAAGGTATGTTTAGTTTGCTATATATCACTATAGTTATCCAGATGACCTCACAGCAGCACGTAATCATCCAATGATCCAGCTAGTCCAAAAGAACAACAAGGATGTTTACCACCATCTTCAAAGGACAGCTGCCTTTAGTCCCTGATGCAGATACTGAACTTCACTGTGTTTCTGGTTCTATTAGGCCTGGCAGTGTGTGTTTCAAAAGACAAGGAGCTGAATGTCAAACTGCTTAGACTGAAATTAGATGCTTTAGCGAGGAGCGGGGGAGAGAAAGGTGCAGACCCGGCTTTGGAGACATTTTCACAGGTAATTTGATTGATCAGTACTCAGCATGCTGCATGTGCTACATTTTTGAATTAAGTGTTTTATTTATTCTGGGTGTAGCATGAAGATACTTTGCAGTTGTAAACATGCACATGTGTAGCACTACGTTATGTCAAAGTGAATATATCTATGTATGTTGTTTTTGTTTTTTTAGATCCCAGATGCTGGAAGAGACCCAGTTCTAGTAGCCCATAAAGGACGTGCATACCTTAACAAGGGACAAGTTGATCAAGCACTTAAGGTTGAAAATGTTTTACCTACTAAATTCTGTCTGGGAAGATGTCACATCCATTATTGCAGTAAATTATTCATTTAATGTCACTTTTAATGTCAGTTTCAGAATTGAACACTGGATAAAAACATCTTAAATAAACAAATATTAGATAAATGTCTGTCCTCCCTTTTTAATAAGGTAAAGAAGCTAAGGATCTCTTGCATCAGACACAAGATAGATCGATGCAGAGTCAATTACAACATTGTGTTTACTGTAGGTGTCCTCAGAGCTGTTGACCTCTAATCCCAACTTGGCTGAGGGGTTGGTACTGAAAGGACTGGCACATTTGGCTCAGGGCCAGCAGCAGCTGGCAGAGGAGAGGTGAAAACCATGTGTTTCTTTTTGTGTGTCACTATAAATCCATTTTTGTGGTGCAAAAAGGTTTAGTTCTCTTTTTCTCTCTTGCTCTTCTGTTATTTAGTTTCCAAAAGGCAGCTAGCCGGAGTCCAGACTGTGGAGAGTATTATTTCTTGCTGGGACGACTTTACTGGGACATGGGAGGAGAGACCCGTAAAGACCGGAGCAAAGCCCATACACATTTTCTCAAGGTTAGTACAGTTATTTTTGGTAGATAAGGGGAATTTTATTTTGCTATATATTCATTCAGAAAACACATTTAATCTAAAAAGAATTGACAGTCCAGCTTATAAAAGATTTATTTCAAATTACAAATAAACTTGTGAAATGCCACAATAGGATTTTTATTGCCCGAATTCAAGTGTAGTGCTGAATGTCATCTTAGTTTCAAAGCTCCCTTTGTCCATTTCAGGCTGCAAAGTTAGACCCACACCTTGGTTGTGTATTCCGCTACCTTGGACATTATTACCGGGAGGTGGCAAATGATCGCAGCCGGGCACGAGGCTGCTATAAGAAGGCCTTTGAGTTGGACAACAATGATGCTGAGTCTGGAGCTGCCTCAGTGGATCTCAGTATGGAGCAGGACGATATGGTAAGTGGATTTGTTGGCAAACAGACACAATCTCCTAAAAGCCACGAATGTCCATGTAAGGTGTTGGCACTTTGTTATAGTATTTCTTTACAGCTGCTTCTCTTTTGTTCTGGCCGTCCCCATGTTTTTGATGATCATGTTTCTTTCCTTTGTATTCTCCCTTCCTCTACCCTAAATGCTGTAGGACACTGCCTTAGCAACACTTCAGTCCGTGATTGAGAAAGCCACTCCAGGCTCAGCTAAATGGGCATGGATGAGACGAGGGCTGTACTATCTGAAGGTCGGAGAGCATCAACAAGCCACAGCTGAGTAAGGGTTTCAAATTTCAGACAGTAAAATGTATTTCCTTAGGTACATTATTGACCATTTAATTCATGTTTATAGTCTGCAGGCAGCTCTGAGAGCAGACCCCGAGGACTGGGTGTGCTGGGAGTGTTTAGGTGAGGCCTACTTAAACCGCCGGAGCTTCACAGCAGCTCTGAAGGCCTTTGGTAAGGCCCATCAGCTTCACCCCTCCTCCATCTACAGTGTCTACCAGGCTGCTGCCATCAAACAGACCCTGGGCAAGTTTAAGGAGGCGGTTGCAGAGTACTTGCAGATCACAGCGCAGCAGGACTATGTTCCTGCTCTTAAAGGCAGGTGTTTATATCAATGTATCCAAGACCTTCACTTTAGTTTAATATTGTGCTTTTTATTGCATATCTTCGAGTCGTAGATCTGAATCTGGGCATTTAATCAGACTAGTATGATCTGATGTTCAGGTCTTGGGGAGTGCCAGCTGGCTCTGGCAAAAAGTTTACTGGAAGACTGCAGAGACGGGGGAGCGATTGACCTCATTCAGCAAGCCATACAGAATCTCTTCAGGTAATGATTAGAGGATAGAAAATGAAATCATGCGTTGTATGTGATTCATTACATTGCACTTTCACACAGACAGATTTTACAAGTTCACTGATCTGTTGTTTCACATTTCTGTGCTCATCAGAGCCGTGCAGCTGCGTCCGGACCTGTCCTGCCTGTGGAAGCTGCTGGGGGATGCTTGCACCGCAGTCAGCACCGTGTCGCCAAACAGAGCCCAGGTTCTAGTGCCCGCCTCGCTGGCTGGTTTAGACCCCAACAGCCAGAGCCAGACACTGAACCAGGCCCAGACACTCAATGTCGGTGAGAGGTATGACCACAAACAAGTCTTCCAAGTTGCCTAAACTGTTGCTGCTCTGTCAAAATATACATCAATAACATCAGTGCAATGTAACAACAAAGTTGACATTGAATAGCTTTAATTACACAGCAGTCTTTGTGGTGTCCCAGTTAGCCAAGCATAGAATCTGAACACTGAACATTAAGTGCACGTTTATGTCTGCAGGTGTTATGTCCGTGCTTTGAAGCTGATGTCTGAGGTCCCCAGCCTTTGGTCTGACCTAGGACTCAACTTCTACCGCCAGTCCAGTCTACTCGTCTCTACAGAGGGAGACCAGAACTCCCCATCTCTGCTCTTAGAGAAGGCCCAGCAGGTTATTTACAGGATCTTGCACAACAGTTTTGCATTGTTTGCTCCCAGAGGTGATCTTTTTAAGAGTTTTAGTTTCTCTTTTCAGTGTTTAAAAAAGGCGATCATGATGGACAGTGGGAACCATAGCCTCTGGAATGCCTTGGGAGTGGTTTCCATGAGCAAAGGTAATAATATGCTAGTTCACTCTTGTAAATAATAGCAGCCTATCCCATCTGGTGTACAGATTGATTGGTTGGTCAATGTCTACTTGACCCATCAATATTTCATTTTTATATTTATATTTCATTTTAGTCAAAAACAAACCCTCTATTTGTGCCATTGACTTGTCCTCTAACTAGATTAATGTATTGTGTGTAGGATTGTTGCTGTAAAATACTTTTACTATGAGTTGATAATAAAACATTAAATTTTAAAATGAAAGTGTTATATCTATATTTCAGAGCCACAAGCCTTTTTACATTTAGTTTTACTCTCATTGTTCTGCCTTTAGAAATTAACACCGGAGGCGCATTGTCATAATACAAAGAAGTACAGTCATCCATTAGTGGAAAGAGAGGTTTAACATTATTTGGTATTCCAAATGCACAGTAAACTGATCAGTAAGAAGGGTGGCGTTAACAATAAATGTTTGACATGTAGCAGGAGGAAAGTTATTACACTTAATTGGTTTAGGTAACAGAAATTGGATCAAGTTTTTATTCCATCTAAAATCATGTTAAATATTTAAGACCTAGCCTAATAGCTTGCCGTGCAAACCAGGCTTGATGCCCCAATGAAGAAACCATTACGTTTCTTTATTACATAGCCTTTATAATATGGATACTATTAGCAGTAGTATCACAATCATGGGTCTGTGTAATTAAAATACAATTGGATCTGTTAAAAAATATCAACATTATGGTAGCGTTAGCTTCAGTGTTAAATAAATATAAGGCAGAAAATGCATAGCCTAATTATGTATGTAAATGTGAATTTTTATTTTGCATTGCAGGAACCTGATGCTATTTTATCTTATCAATTTCTTTCTGTTACATCAGGTCTTGATGACTTCGCCCTGGCTCAACATTGCTTCATCAAGTCCATACAAGTTGAACCAAATGTATGTAACTGCACATTTGTTCAGGTGATGAATCGACATCTTCGAAAATATCCTGATATTTTTATTTGACTTGTTAATATTTCATGACAGAATGTTGTTGCTTGGACCAACCTTGGCACCCTGTATTTGAAAAAGGACAGTATAGAGGTGCGTGTCATCAATTTTCTTATGTTTGTTTTGTTTTTATTGTAGTTGGCTGACATTTTCTTTGTTAAAGTCTGGTCTTATATACTCAGCTTGCACACGAGGCCTTCAAGATTGCCCAGTCCCTGGAGCCACTTTATGTCAACTGCTGGATTGGACAGGTAGAAAGCCATCATTAGACTCACTTTAATTGACTATGTTGAGGAAATGCACACGCATTGTTAATAATTTATAGTGTGCAAGGTTAAGGCTTCTTTATCACATACACATATTTGGTGTACTATATATGCAAGCTTATGTGACACAACATTAGGCAAAATCTAACGGTATAACTTGGATAATTAGATTTGTGTAGTGTTTTGCAGAGGTAAGGAACATTAAAGAGATGTAAACTGAGTGAGGGGCCTCAATGTTTTTGATGAGTTGTAAAATAAATACCGAGAAGAAGCCATTTCTTGTATTTCATTAGCAATCAGTTACATATAAGTCATTTATATGCAAAATATAAGTGCAAGGTTTGATAAGACCAAAATAAATAAATTGCACATAAGTGTGCTAGTATTCATAAGCACACACATCTGTGTTTGATTGTCTTTGTCTTTATCTGTCTAAATGATAGTTTTATCCCTTTGTCCTCCCACCAGGCGCTGATAGCAGAGAGAGTGGGAAGCTATGACACCATGGATCTTTTCAGGCACACCACTGAACTCAGCACACATGTGCGTGACCTCCCAAAACCACTGGGGTGTCTATTGTAATACCCACTAATTAGTGTTAATAACAGTTTAATTTTTGCTTCAACTTTCCCTGTCGTTCTGCAACATTTTCAACTCTAAGCACTTTGCTACCACTCATTAGTAATGGGGTTAATACCGCAATGAAATAGAAAATGGTCGATTTGTTTTTTGGTCGACTTTGTCACCGTGCATATGCCTTTCCTTTCTCTGCCTTTTTTCCCTCTTCTACATCTCTCTACCACTCACCTTCCTCTGATAGATGGAGGGAGTGAAAGGTTATGCCTACTGGGTGTGTTCCACCCTGCTGGATAAGAGGAATCGAGACACTGAGCTGTACCGCTACAACATAGTCCAGATGAACGCCATCTCTGCTGCTCAGGTGGCACTCAGCAAGTACACAGGTACAGCATCTGTTTGTATGGTGATGCGCGTGCAGGATCCACAGATCCCTTGGTTTTATTTGGGTCATGTGTTAGAGACATATGTTGTGTGACATGACGTTTTTTCCTTTCAGAGAGGATCAAGTCTGACCCTAATGCCTTCATTATGCTTGGCTACATGAATGAGCATCTGCAGCTGAAGAGGCAGGCCTTACAGGCTTACCAGAGGTGTGTGTCTGAATTACACTCACTCACTCTACAGTCGCGAGTCGAGATACAATTTAATTCATATTTGCTTACAGTTCACCTTTGTCAATCTTAACTCTCTTTCCTCAGAGCTGTTGAACTGCTGCAATCCATGTCCTCGACAGACGAGCTGGCTTTTGCTCTGGGCAGCTACGGCCGTGCTTTGAGGTAACACTGAGCTGTCTCATTACCATGTACTTAAACATATGTGACAATACTTATCAAATACCCCAAACTCTATTCTTTTATATGTGTTTTGCAGCACGTTGGGCCAGTGGGAGGAGGCTGTGCACGTTTATAATTCCACTCCACTGCAGGTGCTCAGTGATCTGGCAGGGCTGGCTCTGGCCTACTGCAGGGCAGGACTCATCCCAGAGAGCATCAGTGGTGAGGACTGGGAGATGCACTGAACTCTGAGATTGTATGTGTGTTTACATGCCAGAGGGACTGTGAATAAACTTCTGTGTGTGTGTGTGTGTGTGTGTGTGTGTACTGTAGCCTATGAACGTGCCTTGGCTGTGGCTTCCAGTGAGAAGGAGAAGGCTTACATCTTGACAGCTCTGGCCATGCTTCAGCACCGGCAGGGTAACCTAGACTCAGCCAAGACTCTGTTGTTTAAATGGTGAGTCCACAGTGTTGTCTGGACCGTACCAGTGGTTTTGTATGTTTTTGTCCACTTGAAAATACTGTATTAGTTGCTTTTGAGAGTAGGGCAATATGTAGTCAAAGATCAAATGTTTTAATGTTTTTTTTCATTCTATAATGGCATTTGGGCTTTTTTAAATTTCCCCTTTCAGTCTGGGATTATTCAAGTGCTTGTGGCCAAGTAGTATTGTATTCCCAATATGTTTGAGCACAAAACCTGAAAGACAATACATTTGAAAAAACTACCACTTAATAATAATATGTGATAATACTTGTACTATACTTACCTGCAAGCTAAAAGTGTTAATCTGTCTGCTTTCTGTCTCCACAGCTCCATGTTAAAGGAGCCAATCTCAGAGTCTCTGCTGTGTTTATGTGCCCTGGGATTGGTCCACAGTGATGCGACCCTAGCTGCTGCTGCCCTGAGTGAGCTGCTGAAGCAAGGTCCAGCCTCTGGGAATGTTATAGAGCAGCGATGTCTACTCACCTGCGCCTTGCTGGCCCTGCAGGGCAACTACAGTGCGGTGCAAAGAGAGGCTTCCAGAGCTGTACACAGGTAAACTGCTTGTTTGAATTGTTTAGAGTACCCTACTGATGTGCTGTACCTTTACAATATTCATATACGTAATAAACCAAGATTTTTTTACGGGCATTTTATGGAGGATTGTACAAAAGCTGGATTTACTTTCATTAGTTTTGGATAGAAATGTCTCTGCTTCTACAAACCATATGCAGATTTGTGCAGGAATATTAAAGTATGTGGTTGAAAGATATTTGCTTGTTGGAGTGATCAGAGCAAGGTCCAGTAAAGGCCTTGACTAGACTCTTCTGCCTCCCTGGACATTTGTGAACATTAAGCATTATGTAGATACTTTGTTTGTACTTGTGCATTACCTGTTAATTTGAACCTACACACCTACTGATAAGAACCCCAAAGCAACATATCATGTGCTTAATAATTCTTAGAATGTTTTAATGGGAAAGGCCTGTGCATAATGTATACATACTTATTTACAGCAATCCTGGAAACCCATCTCTGTGGGCCCTGCTGTCCAGACTGGTACCACAGTACTACCCCAGGAAGGCAAATGTAAGGCTGCATGCACACAGACATTACACACATCCCAAGTACAAACCCAGGAAATCTATTATATTCGCACACATTTGACTGAGCAGCCTCATCCACGTTTGTTTGTTGCAGTGCTGCTGGACAGTTATAGTGGAAGGATTCATGGTTTTGTCGGCTGTGTATTTCAGGGCGGAGCGATGGCTGGTCATGTTGCCTGTCTCTCCAGTATGACTCAAGGAAAGGTAAAGAAGTGACTGTGTATTTATGTTGAAATGGCTTTGTGTATATTTATCCGTTGTGTTTGTTCCTCACTGCCATCATAAATTAAACTCAACACTGTTATTTATTTTTTTTGCCTGAACTTTTATAGCGCATAATCTGTTTTACACTGTAAATATGTTCACATCCAAAATACTCACACAATTTAGGGTGAATATTGACTCTGGTGTCCTTGCCACAGCGTCTGTACATTAAACTGGTCTAACTTGTGTGCCTGCAGAGGGCGTTGTTGTACAGTGGAGTGAACCAGCTGGCTAGTGGGAGACACTTTGGAGATGACAGTCACAGGAATGCACTGAAGACTATGCAGAGAGCTGTGCTGCTCTGTCCTGGTATAAATACACACACACACTCACACACTAGTATTAAACTATCTCACATACAACCACACACTTATCATTGGAAACTGAAAAAAATGTATGTCTTGGTAAACAAATCAGTCTCGAAGAATTGAACGAAAAGTTAATATTAGGAAATACTCTTATTTAGATGAATCCTAGTGAAATATGGTGTATGGGAAACCACTGAGAACCATTCTTCCAGACACAACACAGTAAACTATTTGCCACTTTGTGGCACAGAGATGCTTGTTTATGTTTATAAATGTAAAACTAACGTACACAATCATTTAAAGGAATACAGCGAATCATCCGTGTGATGTGAGTCCTCACTCTTTTCTCTACTTTCAGATGATCCAGGAACATGGGCTGGATTAATGGCTGCCTGTCACACAGAAAACACTTCCTGTTACCTTTCAGGTTCTGATCCTTGCAGACAAGGACTGGACCAAATCCTCATGTCAGTGGTTTCTGAGAAAGGTGTGTACATTGGTGTGTGTTTCATGGGGTTTACTATTTTGTGTGTGTTTGCGTGCACATCTGTCACTTTTCTGTATCCCAGTGCGTAGCGTGGAGGAAATGGAGCGCCCCCTAGCCCAGACTCTAGAGGGCTGGATCCTACAACAGGCAGTGAGTGGTTTCACACTAGGGGGAAAGCTGGATCAGGCAGAAGCCCTCTGCTTACAGGTGGATATGAACACACACACACACACACACACACATATCATCAGTTTTATTCTCTGATTTGCTTTATTATAAAGAGGGTTAGACTTGTTTCAGACAGAAATTAACGTAGATGAAGTAATACAAGTTGCCTTCAGCTTGATCTCATGTGTGGCCTCTTTTTTTCCATTGCTGTGTTTTTCGTGCTCCGCCTGTTTTGCCCCAGGTGCTGAACGTTTCTCCAGAACACCCAGCAGTGATGCTGTCACTGAGACAGGTGCAGTGTCAGCGCCTCCTTGTTGCCAGTGGTGGTACTGTCCTCCCAGACTCTGTGCTGGAGCAACTAAACAGCACTGTGATGGTGAACCCCACCAACCTTGGGGCATGGCACGTAAGTGGACCGGTTTTTGTATTGCAGTGAATTAATGACAAGCTATTACTCATTTTTATTAGCACCAGTTGTTTAATTCTATAACAGCGCTATACCAGGAAAAAGGAACAATAAAAAGAATAGACATAACAAGAAAATACAATTAAATAAAGAATTGTGTGTGTGTGTGTGTGTTTATGTCTGTATGTAGGTATATATATATGTGTGTGTGTGTGTATGTCATTACTGAATCAACATGCAGTCTATGCTATTTCTGTTAGTCCTTTAGTTCCAGAGATCATTGGTGCTGCAAGTATTAAAGTAACAATGTTTACCTCTGTCTTCTTAATCTTCTCACATTGCCTCTATAAATCTCTTCTATGCCCCTCTTCCTTCACCTCTCATATTTCCTCTCCCACCCGACCCTCTGTACATCTCCCATTCTCACCTCTTCTCCCACTCACCCCTGATCTTCCAATCACTCTCCTACTCTGCCTCTCTCAGTGGCTGGCTGAGGTGTATCGTAGCCAGGGCCTGCTGGGTCAGGCCGTCATGGCTTATAGGCAGAGTCTGCAGGTAGCCTCACAGCTCGGCCTACACAGCAGCCAGGTAGCCAGCCTGCTCCGACTAGCCCTGCTAGCCCTAGGACCCTGTATGGTGAGTACATAATAGATAAATCTAGATCCAACATTTTTTTTTGGGTCATAAAGTACAGCTAAACACATTAAAACACAACTAGCTTTATATTACAAATGTAATGATATTGCAAAAAGGAGGAAGTAGGCTTTGGCAATAAGGACTAGTAGTGTTTTAAAATAAAGACAAGAAGACTTATAAGAAGAGATATATATATATAAGTCATATACATATTACTAAGCGCACACACAAGGCCGGAGGCGTCTCCTGTCTTCTACAAGGTAGAGGTGACGAAAGCAAGGTGAATATCCAGCAGAACCATTGAATCAGCAGCCAAGGCCAAATGGAAATACAAACAAGACAAGAGGCTGCCTTTGTGATTTAACAGGAGGGGATGTGTGGTTTTTAGTTCACTGCTCACATGATAGCAAATCATATACTTCATATACCTAAATACAATTCTTTTTTTTTTACATTTTCCTAAATCTGTGGATATCATCTAATTTTAATTACAGCTGCTGCTCCTCTGAAAGCAGTAACTGACCAAGAGGAGGCAGGTGTAACGCACATTGTTAGCAAATGATACGGTTAAAGGCATTACAAATTTAGTAGATGAATAAGACTTAATTTTGTGTAGTAGCTTGTCTCGTAGTTTTATTCTTAACCCTGTGTGATCTGACCTCTCAGGCGGGTGTCCCAGGCAACAACTGGATGGAACTGATACTGGAAGCCACCACTGAGGTCTTGAAGCTGGGTTCATCCCCTATGGCCCTCCTTTTCCAGGCCCTGCTTCAGTATGTGACCAAGATGGCTGCTAGGTCAGTGCTTCTCACTGTGTTCTCTTTCCACTGCAGCAGAGATAGCATGCAAATGAACATGCAAGTCGCGGGTGTGTGGGTTGTTCTGCGTAGGTATGCAAATTATTTTAACCCAACTGGCATGTTAAGTGTAATGTATCATCTAAAGTGATTCAATGAATCATAGGATTCTTAAAACTTCTGAAGTATGCCTCCATCTGTCTTTTCAAGACTTTGGTACTTTTGGAACTGCAAAGCAATTTACTAAGTTTTCCTGTCCTGACATAATAGCCTTCTGTCACTGCCTCACAGTCCTGCCAGGACACTCAATTAGAATACTACATTCATTAGAGAGCTGAGGAGGACAAATGCCAATCATAAATTGACTAAATTGATTCAGAGATGCTGCAGGAACTCCTCTGTGCCAAGCATAATCACAAGATCATAGGCCCTTCATGCCAGAAACCAGTTTCATTTTATCGTATATATTGGAATGGTTAGATTCAGACAGGGTTTCATCCCAGGCCAACAGAAGAACTAGAACATGTTGTGCCAGCTAATTTCAACAAGAAAACAAACCAGATCAGCAGCCGTTCAATTCCATGTTTTCGAGAGCTAATTAGCATAGGTGTCATTTCAACACAGGCAGCAAATTAGGAATACACACATTTCATTCATTAACCCCACTCCTAGATGTAGGCCTGGGTGTGTGAGACACCTAGACAATGAAATGAAAATTATTTTGGTTAACAAATAACAGGGCTTATGTTGTTCTTTTGCCCATTTCTGTGTTTGTCTTCTGCAGGGAAACAAGGCGTCTGTTGGAAAAGCTGGTATACGTTCCCTCTCAAGACTTCCCAGTGACAGTGGTGCAGGTGGCCAGCTGGTACCTCCTCAGACACTTGCATGCCAAAAACGACCAGGAGCTAATGAATGTGAGCACCCAGCTGCCTCGTACACTGCACTTGCACCAGATCAAATTAAGATTTTGTGGTGATATGACTTGTGTGGAAGCGGTGATAGCACATGAACAGTGAAACTTAAAGTACTCATACTTGTGTTCTTACATCTGTATTGGTTGTTTACATTTACCACAACTTTGATAGTGAACATAGTTTCTCGTCTTTTTTGCAGGTCCTTTTGCAACATGCCAAAATGAATGGAGATCAAAGACTACTGGAGTTTCATTCACTTCTTGCCTCTTCATTCTGAATTTTGCCTACAACAGCATCATTATGAAATCATGCAGCTTAGCGGGGTTTATCTACAGGCTGAAGTCATCACCAATTTAGCGTTTCTGGGTCTCTTTACTACACATGAAATCATATCAAACTGGACATTATGGGTCCAATATCATGAATATGATTTTTATTGGCTTTACATGATTCTTTGGTTTTACATTATACAGTGTCAATCAATTTAGTAAATCAAAGTAATTACTTATTTCAAAATGTAATTCACATAAAAATAACCAGTGTCCACATTCCGGCTGAAATAAAGAAATCTTGCTCAATATAAAAAGATTGTCTCATCTTGATTGCACATAATCCATATGCTAATCTGCCAATGTAACGCAAGTAGAATATAACTTAACATTATAGTGAACTTAAAAGCCTAATTTTCCATCTGTCCACCACATGAGAAGGCCATACAGACCTGGATCCACCTTTTTTTGTTTTGTTTTTTAAACACCCTCTCAGGCAACAACTGAACAGACATGCTTGATCATGAGAGTGCAGATGTTTTGCCCACAGCCCCAGCACTGTTGCTTGATGTGTGGAGAACCCTGCTGGGTCTTTCTCTTGCACAGTGAACACACCTCAACAGCACCAGCACCATGCGATGCTGCGACAGGATTTCTTAGACTATTAGCCACAAGCTGTTGAAGCTCTGTCAGTACAGTGTCTGGTGCCTTTGCAATGCCCACGACCGTCACTCTTTTGGGGTCAAACACACAATCCTCCTCTAGGCCGCTGGGCACAGCTTTCATGCCACAATTGGGGGGTACCCAAGCAGTGTCGTAGCCCTGTGCGCTCCAGGTGTACTGCATAGGATGGTTGTCCTTGTCAATACGCTTGACACGGCCAATACGCACCCGTAGCTCAAGGACCACGCGGTCTGAGGGGTTGTTTTGTAATGGATAACGTTCTGCCTTTTTCTTATCGCGACTGACATAGACGCCCTTTCCCAGCATGCCACCTGATGACTGCTGAAAGCCATTGGCAATGATGAGCCTTGCGTTGGCAAGGCTGGTGCCATGGTACATGGTGTAGATGGAACTGTCTTTGGGCTCCTGAGACTCCCCCAGCTCCACACGAGGAGAGCTATCATCATAGGTCACCTCCCAGCCAAAGAACGGCAGTGACATCCTGCTTTAACAAGCTCTTCCAAGACCAGCGGTGCTGGGAAACACAAATAGAAAAATGGCATCATGTTATAACAGATTATCATGACCAGTATTTTAAAAATGATTTGTTGTAATGGACATGGTTTAATGGTGGACAGTGTTGCACCAAATTATTTGACCCATTCTGTGTCCCAATTTTAGCTTTATTGCTACTATAAACATTTTTTATAGTCACAAACTGTATTGTGATAGATATAGGGTCACAATGTTTGATTGCTGTGGAAACTGTAGAGTATAGGTCTGTCTATATAACACTAACATCACATGTCAAAGGTCTGCTATATAGCTGATCATCACACAATCTGATGGGAACATATTTCCGTACATAACTTTAGAAAGCTACAAATCTTTGCGACACCATCAAAGTACTATAGGAGGCACTATGTTCGGTAAAAGCTATTAAAATCATGGCCTAAAATATGATAGAAGTAGCAGAATTCACAGAATCAAGTCTTTAATGACTTCAGGCTATTTGCCGTCCTTAGCTAGTACCAGTTAACCCTCCAAGTAGGCTATCTCATACTACTGTACTTAACTTTAGCTGGCTATACTAATGGCGTTAGGGAAGTTCGCCACTGGACGAACTATCACAAAAGTCAAAAAATCTTTATTTGCGGAAAACCTACCAAATTCTTAATGTTAAGCTAGCTTGCGTTTTTACGATAGATTGTAGTGGGATACTTCCCATTTGTTTAACTGTTGTAAGTTAACGTCAGTGGTTATTTTCTGTAAATCTAATCAGTATAATGTGGTTTAATCTGATGATTTAACGTTAACCAGAAACGTTACGTTAACAAACCTTACCGTCAGTGAGGAGTTGTTTTCTGTGTGGAACCTCAATAACTTTCACTTTCTGTTAAGGACCATTTCAAAGTACACTCTCTCGTCTTTCGTTCTGCATTTTAAGGAAATGACAATAGGTCTTGTAATAAGGTATAGTATGTATATCTGATAAGTGTTACGCGAGCTATATATGGCCGGTTAGCTCAGTTGGTTAGAGCGTGGTGCTAATAACGCCAAGGTCGCGGGTTCGATCCCCGTACGGGCCAATAAGTCCTTTTTACTTGTTACATTTAGGACACTATTACATCTCATATCAGCTGCATGATTAAGAAGAGGGAGGCTGATTAACAACTGGGCAAGGGCCCCTACCCCAAGGGGTTGCAAAAGGCCCCAGGTTCACTGTGTTACATTTGGTTATGGTGATATGACCAATTGTAACTTTGTTTGGGAATATGTAGCCTACTGGTAAAGCTTAATATCAAATGACATGATAAGGGCTTTAAGGTGGGTGCTGCTTTAGTACCTGATCTTGAGTCCCTGTCTTGAACAAGTGCAGAAATGTAACGTTAAGAGCATCATTATCTTTGAAGTTATTGTGCTTACATGATGAATAATCCTTTATTAGTTTGTGTTTAATTAAATTACCACGCACAGACATGAGGCCCAGTAGTATTCCAGGCAAAGTAATACTGTAGGCCTATAAAGTGCATGGCACACACCCTTTTGTGCCCAGAAGCAAATTTTTGCCCTGGGGCCGGTCAATCCGGTCCTTGTTATGATGTGGTGAACAACCCAAAGTAGTGTGTGCTGCAAGAAGCTGTATGCTTTTCCCTTATTTTATAATGTATACTATAGATGTCTCAGATAACAAGGCATTTCTCTGCATTTAGAAATCAAGTCTGTCATGTAAAGTGGAAAACCTTTGACAATGCAGTCTTTCCTCATATCTTAAGTCAGACTTCAGACTGCAGCCGGCAGGTCTGTCTCCCCACATGAATAGGAAACTGAATTTAGTTATACTTGAGTCCTAAAAAATATCTCTGTACTGGTTGTTCAGTTTTCCACTTTGACTCATCTTTTCATTCATTGCCTATTACCTTTCACCATCCAGAGTTTTGCAACAAAAGCAACAAAAGTTAACTAAGTATGGAATCATTTCAAACGGGACATTATGGGTATGAAAATATAACAATGACATTTATTGGCTTTAGTTCTGTTACATGATGGTGTGCAGTCAACTTATATCATTTCAGTAAAATAATAACGTATGTCCACTGACGAAAAAAAAAAAAAGGATTACATGTGGTGTCTCATCTTGATTGCATGTGATCACAATACATGCTGATCACTGAATAATATAAAGATTGTGCAGTAGAAATAAGAAATGAACATGAGAGTAAAATAAATGTTTTACTACAGTGCATCCACAAGTTATACAAGCTGTACATTGTATATTTGTACATTCTGTATATTTGGTATCATACATATCATTCTGTACATTTAACCATAGCTTTATCATAGTTATATTTATTCCTTGCACTCTGCTTTTATTGCACTTTATCCTTGCACATTGTTTGTCTACTGCATGTATGTATATTGAGAGTGGGATAAAATACCGGAGTCAAATTCCTAGTATGTATACATACCTGGCCAATAAAGCTGATTCTGATTCTGATTATATTTGTATTTATTGCAGGTATTGGCATAGGGTAGCTACAGCGTTTCAAATCAAAAATCAAAATCAAATCAAACTATAATCACTGCACTCTCATCTTATTCTGAATCTCTAATCAATCAAAATTTGTATAATAGGAAAAGAGAGGCTAGCTTGGCCAGTGGTAACCTTTCATGATCCTCCTGCCGGTGAAGAGCTGTCAGTGGAAATCCAAAACTCCGTCCAAAGTGTCAGTCCAAAAACTGCTCTACTCCTCTGTTGGCAGGGAGAGCTGAGGCTCCTCTGAATCCAATTCTGCCGGCAGC
>JAVQJL010002633.1:0-61494 GCA_036024295.1 Nannoperca obscura
CTATCTATCTATCTATCTATCTATCTATCTATCTATCTATCTATCTATCTATCTATCTATCTATCTATCTATCTATCTATCTATCTATCTATCTATCTACATTTAATATATACTTAAACATACGACCCTTTAAGTAAATTCAGATGCTTTTCTGTACCCTGACAATGAAATATGGTAATGTGTAAAACAACAGAAAACATTAAGCAGGGACAGGGTTGTATACTTTTCTGATTTAATTCCTGGTCTCCACTTAACAGTCTCTGAGACGCCTCGTCATTAGCCAGTAAACCTTCTCAAAATAAATCCAATCCCATAAATCTACCTCTGAAGGAATCTGATACTTTTAAAAAGTGACAGTGACTGACCTTGAGATTTATTTTTGTCACACTAGAAACTGTCTCCCTCAGCAACGAGAGATGTGCCTGTCCAGATGGTTTTGTGTGGCATCGTCTTGCTAATTGTCAGTGATGCCATCAAAGGGATGTAGCAGACCTGACAACTTAGCTGATGAGCAATAAGATGAGTATGAGGGGGGAAATTAGAGCCAAAAACATGTGACAGTTATTTTGCACAGCCTACCTATGCTTTTAAGCACTTTAAATCCTTTGGCTTCCTTTGTTTGCTGCATGTGTTGCAGACTTGAATAGACTAGAAAGGAAAAGCTGTTATTATTAAACTGGGGTTCAAAATATTTATTTCTGTGTAATTATTATGTCTAATTACATTATGCAAGCTATAAATATCTCAGAAACTATAATAATGCAGGAATAATTGGTCCACAATAGCATGCCATATTAAACAGGCTTCTGGAAACTGTCTCCATGGAAATAATATGTTATGTGTTTTTTTTTAACTATCACCTGTCTAAGTTCACTTTAAAGTTGAATTGGCTGCAGCACAGAAAGCACCAGCAGTACGTCCCCGGCGACTGTAAAACATGCAAGACAAAACATATGACACAGGGGATGATCCTGACCTGAGAATGACATGTGCTAAAGTACATTATAGTCATTGCCAGGAAGAGGTCACATTGACTCCTGTTATAAATTGGACAGGACAGCTCCAGCATACATGGAGTGTCAAGTGTGAGGAGGTCTGAAAGAAAATCCCTCGGATGTTTCAGGACACACACACACACACACACACACACTGAGGCGGACAGATAAAAGTGTCTACGTCTCGCTCTCACTTGTGATTAGCACACTTAATTATCACATTAAAGGAGAAGTCCGTGCTAAGTTCATCATATAATAGAGATGCAGTGAGTGAGATGTGGGCCCCGTAGTGGTCAAAATAATGCAGAAATGTGGGATGCAAGTTAAAGTTCTGGGTTTATTATTGCTGCTACAGTTAATGAGTAAATTCACAGTTTCAACTTTTGTGTTGCAGAACCAAATATATATTTACATGTTCATTTGAGGCATAATAATCTTTTGCCTAAGAATACCCTGCCTGGAACGACAGTATGCACAAGAGCAGACTTTTGCTCTCAGATACAAAGGGAAGCGACTTGAAAGGAAATAAGCAAATGAATGCAATGCCTCATTAGGCGGGCTTTATTTGACCGTAGCCAATTAGAGAGCATCTGTAATTTAAAACAGTCAACCTAAAAAAAGACTCAACCAAGAACACGTTTCTCCTCATGGGACCGAATCCTTTGCCTTGTTTTCATTCAAATTATTATTTTTTCCCAGTGACATTTTCTGTTTGAACGAATATAAATAATACACAGAGGACACTCAAGATCAGAAATATGCAGATAACCGGTCTACAGTAGGAGTTTGTAAGTTGAGATGAAAGAGCGGGTCTGGGGGATCTCATGGAGGTCAAGGTTACGTGCGCATGTGTTTGGCCTTGCCTCTCAGCCGGCTGTGCTGACTCGTTTTTGCCTTTGCTTTGTGATCAATATGTCTCCCTCCGTCTTAATCAAATGACCTGCCGAGGTGTTTGCGGGCTGTTACCTTAATGACACAAAGGTGCACTTTGAAAAACCAGAGTTGCAGTCGAGGGCAAGACAGGCAACTGTTTAGCCATGAATCACATCTGAGTGTAGATTAACGTGGCGCTCCTCACAAACAGAAACAGCACTGAAATATTGATGGGGCGAAGTAGATTCTGAGGCTTGTGTGTGTGATCCTCATCAAAAGATAAGACCAAAACAAGATTCCGACTGCTTACTTTGCAGGGGGAGCCTCGTGAAAAATAGTAACACCTGTATTGCTTATACTGGTTGTTAAGCATTGGAATAAAATTTTGTGCAATATGCATAACCAAATGCTGGAATAATGAGCCATCTGTATGTGTGGTCCCTTCCTTGGAGATGCCAAGAACGGCACCATCTGTGATGCAGCTACCAGCTGTTTTCCTTCTTATTACATGTTTATTAAAAGCTGAAGTTGTCCTCTTCAAGAAGAGTAAAAGGGAGCATGGGTGGCAATGTCGGTTATCTGATTGCCTCCATCTCCATTAGAAACCGACTTGAGCTCTGTTCCTGGTCCTATAAAAATACACTAACTGTTTCACCAGAACAGAGAGAGTGCTAATTAAATACTCCTTCTTTTTCATCAGTGACTCGCAGGAAATTAAGAGAACAAACACAAGATTGACTGGCAGCAAAGCAACAAACATGAAAGAGGATAAATGAATCGAATCCACTGGGGCTGGAAATAAATAAATAAATGATGTCACTTACCCCACCTTCACTTAGCCCTTTCGGTTTGTATTTCAAAATCCCTCAGCAGGGTTTACGCATCTTTTCTATTTGCATTGTTTTCAATTTTCAAAACCTATTAGCAAGATATCGATCGACCACAATTGAGCATTTATGCACAGCAGGCAACCTACATCCCTCAAGTCAGAATCAGATCACATCTCCCATAATTGAGGGTGGCAGAACTGCAGACCACCCTCTGCAACTGTCAACAAATTTCAGGAGCTCAAACTACGATGCGTCAGGGATGCATCCTGCACCGAGTGATGGACACTGAGAAGGAGAACTGGAAATGTCCATCAGCATCCTCTGCCATGCGCTGAACAAGACAGGTCAGGTCTGAATAGACACTGACAAACCCAGGGTGGACACACTGTCGACACAGACTAAAGCAATACCAAGGGACAAGTGACAGGCTGCTCTGATGCCTTACTTAACTGCAGCACGCGCCCGCACGCGGAGAGGCAAAGGAGACGGGGCACCCACGTGCACGCTCGTCCATATGGACAGACAGGCCTCATACCCTTCAAGAGAAGATTAAAGAAAACTTCAGAGGCAGTGTTTAGCCTAATGCGAAAAAGTCAAAACGCTAAAGGCGGCGCTGTATGTTAATATGTGTGATGAGAATTGCAAGTGCAAAAAGTAGTCTAAAACAGCACATTGATATTTCTGACAGTGCATCCATTTCTGAGGTTAGTGTGTTCACTCTGCTCAATGCTCAATAAAACAAACAAAATGCCATCTATTTCTGTATAAACAATTACCTGCCATAGATTGTAACCTTATTGGATCGAGTGAAATGTTTGAAATAAATCATTACAGGCGCTGACAGGGCATTTATCTTCACTCTTGCTTTAATGCTCTGTGCACAACACAGTAGATGAAGTCAGTCAAGGGTGTGTGGTTTTTTTTTGTTTTTTTGAGTAAGCCGGGCCCCGGCGTGCCTCAGTGTGTGTGCTTGTAAGAGCAGCGTTGCGTGTGTCAATCCTCCTGTGGAGCCATGTTCTCAAAGCTCTTCATTTTGAAATCAAGCATGAATAATCAAGCCATTTCACAAGGCTGCTTTAACCATATATTACATGAGAGGAAATAGGTCAGCAGCAATGTTAGAGTGATTGTTTGCATGGGTGTTATTGGGTTGAAGACTGTGAACAATACTCCCCTCCCTTCATGCCCCATACACTGTACTTACTGAGCAGAATGACTGACACCTCCAGCTCCAGACTCATTTTGCTACAGATATGAGTTAGGGTTACATCTGGTTCATAGTGCCAATCCACCTGAGATAATATGACAACTTTAACCCCAGCGACCGAGGTGTTAACCAGCACAGAAAAGGCTTTGACGACAAGCGAAACAGACTATTTTTTACAGACACTAACAAATATTAAGAAAAGAAATTAGTTTCCCACAGCACATTACAAGTGCAGCAAATAATTACAATAGAATTACTGAAAGGAAACATCTACTGGCCATAACATGGAGAAATAAATCTTCTGATATCAAACCAACAGAACCCCCAATATTCTATAAATAAAATATTTATTCCATACTTATATTATAAGTCAGTTTAAGTCCTTGTAGAGTATATTAGGAGAACATCAAATTTTAAATATGTTTCCTGCATCTCACCTGAAATAAAGAGCACCCCTGCTAACATCTGAAGACATTATTAAGCTTACCACTCCCACTCACCAATTTTCTGAGGGAAACATTAATTATAACTTTATGTCCTTTATTTAAATTTTTAATAAATTATAGCAACTATAATGTACTGCACCAAAGAAAGAATTCCAGTGTATTTTGAGTAAATGTGTGACCTGAAACATGTGTAATGCTTATGTTACTCTGTAGGTCCAACACCAACACTCATAATATTCATCACTTTGATATTAATGAATCTATAATACAAATCTGTTCTTGCTTTGATGAACATAGCAACATTTTACCCTCATGAACCCACAACAAACATGTTATTTCCCCCAAATTGTCTCCATATATGCAAGACAGATACATAATTCAACCTCTTTTAATTTATTTTTTTATTTTTGCCACTTGGGGGCAACTCAAAAGCTGTAAACACAGCAGTGATATATTATCGTTGTATAAAGTTAAAACGGCAAACTGGTTAGCAAAGAGTAGGTTATTTAAATGTCCAGCAGAAGGGGAGCAACATTAACATTTGTTTGGAGTTTTTGGTTTTGGTGTCTAGCTGACTAATGAAAGTCCAATATTCACTCTCTTTTAGCTCTGTTTGTGGTCTCTACCAACTCATGAAGGAAATATTTGTCTCTTTTGCTGCTAAATGCTCTACTATATTCACCAGCTAGTTGCTGACTTTGTCTTTCTGCTGTATGGAGCTTAGCAGGTAGTGGACGGTGAGTTAATCAGCACTTTTTCACTGAAAACATCAGCCTGGTGAACCACAGTGGTTCAGCTCAATCTGCATCCTAATATCGGACACTCTGACACAGACCAGATTTTATTAGAACCAACATATGCAGTGTGACATCCAATCAACCTGCACAGTGTGCAGGGGCCTTTCTACACATTATGAAGGCCTTCAGCGTTTACATTTTGTGATGCACAACAAGCCCGAATCAAAAGTAGTCCAAAATAATGGAATATTAGAAGAAGGTATTGTCAAGAAATGAACGACAAGTACCCACTTGTGAAATACTAGCATTAGGTACAAACACTATCACAATGGTGTCTGTGTCTCTATAGTACACTATAAAATAGTGAAAAGAAGTAAGTTCTGACTGATGTGGGGGAAAAAGCTCCAATGATCTCTGTCATCTGTTACATTCAGCCCCGAGGACAAACACGCTGAGTCCCACAAAGCTCCTTTAACTGTGCTTTCAACAACAACAACAACAACAACACTCACATCAGCATGTTCAGCCTCACCTACTTTCAACTAAACGGTGTTCTTCTTACACAGGATGGGAGCACATGCTATTGTGTGTATAACCATAAACGCCCTTTGCTTCTTTGTGTTGCTGAATAAATTGTTACATAGCAAACATGTCTTTTAACACGGACATTTAAATGTTATATAGTCCGTTTTCTGGAAACTTCTTAATGCCGTCATCAAAATTCTACAAGCATCATTTCAAGATGTGTTAAATGATGTTTGCATGATCACAGATTACTACCATCCTGTTTTATGTGATATGTTATTCATCATCTTTGAAACAAGTTCATATTAGGCTTACATCATTATATTGCTGCACTATATAGTCCTGCTTTGGGAAATTGTATTTTTAACCGCTTGTCAATCACGCAACTTCTCTTTTTCTTTTCAGACATCATCTGAATTGGTTATTGTCTCTTTGTTTTGTAGCTTTGGTTAGTTTTCACAAGCATTACATGAATTACATCTTCAAATCAAGCAGCTGCTTTTGACTGTATGCATATGTTGTTGTTCCGCTTTGAAAATTATGAAACCAGACTTCAATCACAGGCTGTCCATTGTACATGAAATTTCATCTTTGGATTAAAGACAGGTTTGGATTTCCTAGACCGTCCTCCTTTTATTGTGACTAGAGCATTATAATTAGACTCCCTATTGTCAAAAGACTGTGTAACTAAATAGTTCAACCACATATGATAATGAACATATGAACGAGGCCAGTGTTATGATATTGGAAACAGTCTCAGGTTGGGTCCATATTTTGCTCAGATGGATAATTGAAGAGTGTGGATCCTGTAAATCTCATAATGTGAACAGGTCGGTGAAGTCTGTAAGACTGCTTGTTTGTGTTCAATCTGAACTAATTTAGCTCTTTGACATTGCTGCTTGTCAGATGTTTGTTGGAGTCTATTGTCATTAAGGTTTTTAATGGATTTGAAAGTCCCCCGGGATAATGTTTGTGTGGCAAAGCTGCAGTTCACAGTGTGTGGAGTAACCATGTGGTCATTGTGTCCAGAATTACAATTCTGACCTGTGAAAAAGTGCTCTTAGAGCTGGTTTGAGAGTTCATGTTTACCAAACCCACGGGTCATAATGAACAACCAATGCAATGCAGCCGTTTCAAACATGTAGAATTCCTGCAAAGATGTATGTAAGACATTTAACATTCACCTGGATTTTCTCGAGTACAGAGAAAGAAACTTAATTCCAGTATTGTCCTCGTTTTAATTGCACTGACTGAAACCAGTTAGAGTTCCTTTTGCCTGAAGGCCATTAGTTTCATAAGGAAACTAATCTGTTATACAGAAATCTGAAGGAACTCAATCTGTTTTCTGTGCACATTTTGTCAAAGGGAAACACATTTACATTTACATGTGATCACCTTTTAAAGAACGTGTTAGCAAACAGTTGCTGATGTACACATCCTGCAGAAGTGGTTTAACATTAGCATTCATTCTGAGTCGTGTTTCTGGTCGTCTGACAAATGTAAGTCTAATAGTCTCATCTTTGAGCTGTTTTTGGTCTCCACCTGTGGGAAATATCTGGCCCTTTAGGTGCTGAATGCTCCACTGAGTTCACTAGTTAGTCACCATTTGGTGCCAGGCAGCAGTCTACAGTTAGTTTTTGAGAGCAATGAGAGAGAACCAAAACAATAAAGTTGAGGGCCAGAAAACCGACTCCTTTTTTATGTTATACATAGCACCTTTAAGGTCATCATAGGGTCATTATATTGTAGGGATAAAGAGAAATAAGCAGTCAGATTTTATGTATATTCCACAGGTTTTTGAAGTTAGTCAATTCAAAATATTCCTATTGCAAAATTTACATCACTCCAAATAGTGTGTTGTGTGATCCCTACACTAATGATAAACTAAAAACTGACATTTCTCGCATGAGAAAGACCAGCAGCAGTTCAGTCAGTGGATTTGAAATGCTGTGTATAATGATAGCATTCTCTAGTGATTTGCCTTAAGCCTTTAAAACTTACATGACAAAAATACAATAAATCATTAAGCCTGTAGGCTGCAGCAGCAATGATTCACATATCATGTACATTTTAGTTTCAGACTGTGACATTACACAATTTGAAACTCCTGACAACTGTCTGTTTTGTCTGTCCTGGACTGTCCCGGGTTACAAAGCTGACTGTATGTGAGACGTGACATTCAACCCAGTGCTTCTCCACCTCTGCACGGGCTAGACTGTGAAGATGAATCTCTCAAAGCTCAAATGAAGAGAGGTCAGAAGACACTTTCTGGAGCCGCTTCGTCAACAATAAATGAAAGGCTGATTTTGTCCAGAAGTGCCACAGGTGACTTCCAAAAAGAATGTGGGCATGTTTTCTGCTTCAGCGCCGACTGAAAATCAATTTTACATGGGTGGAAAAACTCAAAACAAACACTCAAAGAATGTACAAACTCTGCTTCCCGTTCTTTGTCAGAGAAGCAGCTCCAGTTCTTGATGAGATCTAAGATAAAATAATTCAGGTTTCCAAATCTGCTTGTGTAACTGGGCAGATTTCCAATCTTTTTATTTATTTATTTATTTTTATGAAATATATGATTTCAGTTCCACTTTAGCTTTATTAGCCTGCCATCAAACACAGGTCAAAGGTCACAGACATAAATTAAGTTTTGTTGTCTACTTTCTCCTTTGTTGAGCTGCACAGTTGCTTCCTTACTGCAAAGATAGCCACAGGTGGCTCAGAAAAAGCACTAACAAGACATATGTTTGTCACATTTTGTTACAGCGGAGGATCACACTTAAGTGAAATCTGTTGAAGTTGTATCCCGGAAAATCCTCAGGCAGCCAGGTATGACAATTGCAACCATGTGAGGGAGAAAAAAGCTCATCAAGACTTAAGGGATGACAAATTCCACCATCTGCATGTGGATCTGCCGCTGACACTCATGCATGAATGGTGAGTAAAAAAGTTTGAAACCACAAGCATTGATGACAAAGTTCTCCAGAAGCAGTTTGGTTAAGAATGGTGTGGGCGGGTCAGTGTGGCCATACAGAGGACACAAGGATACAGCTGGTGCGAGCGGCAGTGGAGCGAGGCCATTCTGGGAGGGGTAAGGTGAGGGGGTGGTGGGTGCTGCTGTAACGCCTGTCACCGCACACTCATGCTTTGTGTACACACAGGGTGTTAAGAGCTGTCAGACAGGTATGGCTCAGGCTTGATCCGAGCAGTGATTGATCGCACAGGTTCAGGTGGAGTTCACGGGAGGTCTCTGGTATCATTGGCAAAATGAGTGACAGACACAAAATAGGGTGATGGAATATTATCAGGAAGCCATTTGTAATGCGGGGTGAGCTTGGATCTCTAAGGGGTGTTGTCTCTCTGAAATGAAGTCATCCATCACCTCCACTTCATATTTGATTAGGTCATGAGTAGCTTTTAAAGCGAAAGAGAGAGGAATGATAACCAAAGTAAGAGGGTGTAACTCCAAAAAATGTTCAGTTGAAATACTGAGTATTGTAGAAAATATTCCATTAAAAGTAAAAATCCAAGTTTCCAGTGTGAAAACCTTTTTGTTGAAGTTGTTAAAATGACAACCATATAGAAGTATTTTACTGCTTTCTTTAACAGTTTGTCATGTTTATGGTTAGTTTTGTACACATCACTGTATTTATATTGCAGTAAATATTTTATATTCCACATATTTTCTGTGGTACTTTTTGGGAATTTAAAAGATTAAATAAGACCTGAAATGATTAGTCAATTAATCAGTTAGTCATTTGGCACAAAAAAAAAAAAGAATCTGCAACTATTTTGATCATCGGTTAATTGTACATTTCTTTGCAGATAATTCAAATATTTCCTAGTTCCAGCTTCATCATGTGTGAGGATGCACTGCCTTTCTTTGGTTTATTCAGTAGTAAAGTGGATATTTGTAGGTTTTTGTAGATGGGCAGGGAAAACAAGCAGTTGCATGACATCATGTTATTTAAGGACATTGTGATGGGCACTTTCACTCTTCTTACTTTATATACTCAGTGTTAGTTGTTGCCTTAGATTATTAGTTAATCGTGTGTGATGCATTTAATTTGTTCGGTCATGAAAAGAGGAAGTAATCAGATCAGAGTTAGTTACACTGAGAAAGGTTGAAGGATCAACTGAATGTGTAAACAGTATTCTGAAGTCACAGGTGGCTTTATTGTTTATGTTATAATTATGAACTCATATCCTGCTGTTTAAACGGCAGTAAACTAGCCTGTTTTGAATAAAAAATCATTGAAACGTTACACGAGTGTAGCCAACATCACTGGAATGATGTTTCTGGTCAAGTAAACTGTGACAAATTGTATTTTTAAAGTAACTTTATCAAGCAGGGGGATTTTTATCAGACCTCACAAGTCGCATGCAGTGTGGAAAATGATCAGTGTGTCATCTTGCAATGAGATTCTCCTGGAAACAGTTCCACTGAAGATCGATGGACAGATATAACCTGGTTTATGTTTTTAAAGCAGCACGTTCAGATAAGCAGGTTCTCATACAGCAAGCATGCTGTTTGGTTACACCACAGGAAGAACCTGATGTTCGAGACCGCAGCGGTTCATTCAGATCTGTTGGAGATCTTACAAACTTTATGGCTTTTCATTCGGCGAGCAAAACACGGAAGCTGTAGGAAGGGATCTGAAAACAAACACACAAAAATCAAGAAAAGCCGCATGAAAAGGCGCCGAGCACAGAGCGGCAGGAAGCAGCTGTGCTCCAGTCTCTTTTGCCTGGCCTCTGTTCCTTTAATAAACTCATGGTTATCTAGTGTAACAAATGTCTCGCTGCCATCATCAAGTCCAGGCGAGGAGGGAGGAGTTTTTAATGTTCAGTTTGTTCTATGGATCGATGTCTGCTGGCATCGCCTCTCCCCTCGCCTGCACCGTGCGTAATATACTGTAGCCTAGCATTACCAAACGCCTTTTACGCGCATTTCCCTCCACATATTATCCAGCGAAACACTGACTGACTGACAGACACACGTCGATCAACATATGTGGCACTGATGGACAAAAACGGATGGTGAAAGGACACGATTCGCCCCCCGTAGGAGGAGGAAGAAGAAGAAGGAGAAGAAGGTGAAAGATCAAGTCCGATTTAACATCTGTTTCCTCCTCTCTGAAAACGATTCCGAACTGGATTTTCTTTTACAGTGAGAGAGACTGAAGTACTCCGAGAGCCAAAATAAAGACTCTCTCTCTCTCTCTCTCTCTCTCTCTCTCTCTCTCTCTCTCTCTTTCTCTATGCATGGACTATCGTAGACCGCATTCAGATTTCACCTGGACACAGTTGTGAACTGCGACTCCAAAAAAATGCCACGGAGGAAACAGCAGGCGCCCAAACGGGCTGCGGGTAAGCGATCTTTTTTTTCCGTTTTTTTTTTTTTTTTTTTTTTTTTTTTTTTTTTTACAAATAACCTGTTTAATAAGAGTGTAATATGTGTGAATTCATTTTGTTGTGATTTTGCGGATAGCTTGCCTATAACACCGGGTTTCCCCCCTAAAACTTTTATCATGTGGGACCCCCGAATAGACACGCATCAGACCCCCGCATTTACAGAGACGTTGTCCCGAGGAGCCCCAACTGAGCAGGTTTTTGTAGTTGGTAAGAATTTTGTAGGCTACAGTTATATAACTGTACGTGTACTGTGGTGAGAAGTATACACACGTTACCTTTTGAGGTTATGGTAAGTTTAATAATGCAGGAATTCAACTAATTCTCATTTTATTCATTATTATAGTTTGGGCACTTTAAAGTAAAATGTAAAAACAATAGGGGAGGAGGAGGGTTGCAGCATCACAAGCTGCTTCTGCAGCTGAGGGCATATTAATAAGACTAATAATGCAAACATTAAAGAAAACTGTTCCTTACAATTTAAAAGCACCAAGCTGTGTGGTTTTCCCTCAATGATCTGATAACATGTCACAAGGCATTTATTCCTTCATTGATCAGAAAGTTTTGCTTTTCACTCACAGTTTAAAAAAAGCACTCCCCTCACTGTGTTTGATTTGACCCGCATGAAGTGTAGAGGAGGGCTGAAAGATGTGGAGCCGCTGTATCCGTAGCAGATGAACTCTGTATGAACTCTTCATAATCTTATGGACAAATGGAGAATGGGTTACACTCACTCTCACACAGAGACACACACAAATGCACTTCATCCATGCTGCTGGCAGGGAGAGGAGGACGCACACACACACAGATTTCACTTTTTGTACAGCAGGGTAATATAGAAACATATATCACATGTTTATGTGCAGTCAAGTGTTTGTGTGACAAATGTTCAGACAGTTTGTTGAAGCACTGGATGAATTAATAATCTCATCTTCAAGGAGGCCCTCATGCAGTTTAAGCCAGTTATAAACTGATTTTGTGTTTGAGAATGTTTGTGTTTTTTATGTCTTGTAACAATGTAAGATTTTGCTCTTTTAGGACACTGAACCTCAGCGTTTCCCCTCCTCTGATAAACACCAAAACATCCCAAAAACCATATCTTGTATTCTCCCCCCCCCAAAAAAACTCCTCCTTAAGAAACGTTCACAAAATCTATGTCGTCCTTGACCTTATTCTCTGTGGTCTTAGCTGCTTTCTTAGTTCATTTGAATTATAATGTTCCCAAAAACTGCCTCATTATGATGGAGTTGGTGGATTAAAACTAGATTGATCAATGGGTTTTTCAGCGTATGAGGATGCAATTACTTGGCTATGGTGTGTTGAGAAGTTATCAGTCTTTATTATGGCTGCGGATGTAGCAACCAGATGGCGATTGTTCTCTGCCAATAATAGCGTCTCTTTATACCCGCTTAAGATACTGAGACCCTTATCTGCCCGGCACACTCTCAGTTTACACATACACATGTACACACACACACTCGTTGGCATACAGTCACACACTAAATATTTTTCCCACATTTCAGCCTCCAAAAGCCCCCTTTTCTTAAAAACAATGCCCCCAGTTTTTATTCAGAGAACTTTTGAGAAGATGCCTAAGTGATCCCTTTACACGCTCTCAGCTGCCTCGTCTGTACTCTGGTAAATGTGTCAGCCCTATAGAGAAATAAGCCTTCCAGAAGAGTTTCTTCATTGTTGAGGTAATTGTCTCCTCTTTGACAGGCACATTCATCAGTGGCTTAATGGTCAATCAAAAGTTGGCAGGCAGAGTGTTTTCATTCTTTCCTATCCACTACATTAGGAATACTTAATCAAAATGTCTCCCGGTAATGGCTGTGAAGAGTTCATGACTGACTGATCCGTTGTCTGTGCCGATAGAAAATTAACAGCTCGGCACTGGAGAGATGTGGGCCTGCAGATAAACAAATTGTGCATTAATATTTCATCTTCAAGACCTGGGATGTGCTATCAAGCGGTGGAATATTCCTGGGCTGTGTTGTCATTTTTCTCGCGTTCATTTCTCTCTCTCTCTCTCTCTCTCTCTCTCTCTCTCTCTCTCTCTCTCTCTCTCTCTCCTGTATTCTTGAAGGCTCTTTGCAGCTGTAACTCATTTCACTTGATGACTTTACTGGGGTTACAGAGAGTGACGACAAATTGATTACCTGGCAGAGCAAGAATGGAGCGAAGAGAGACGCAGGCTGACAGTCATGTTATAATAATATGTTTAATGATGTGTGGAGGGGGAACAAGGAGAGAGGAGTATTGAAATAAGAGCATGGAAGATGCAAAGGAATAGGTTTCATTTTTTTTGTAGGGCTCTTAAAGATGCAGTATCCCTCTGGGTTTAAAATGTATTTGTAAAAAAACACCATTCCCAGCCCAAGCATCAATTCAGAGGACTTTCGGCATCCAGGGTGCTTGTAATCTCCTCTGGGAATTGTATTATTAATAGGCATATTTGTAAAACGTGAGACCACAGACGCACTAGTAAAGGCCAGTTGTATCTGATTTACTTCCTTTGCATACGTGGTATATATGGTAATTTAAAATGCCAATTACTCACCGGTCCAGGATAGGATGCACTAAACCTTTGCTTTATCACTGAGAAAGCATTGCTAAGACAGAGGGCTATCAGGCTACAGATTCCAGGATGAAATTTGTGTATCAGGTTTATATATGGTGTAAACCTAAAGCCCTATAAGTGCATGGGATGCATTTTTGAGTGAAGGGAGCCATATGTTATTTTGCGGCCGTGGGAGTATTCCTCTTGCAGTTTTTTTTTAACAATAGCTCTGTGCCTCAAACCGTTAGCCCAATTTGCTGTTAACAAGATAAATTGGAGAACAGACAAAGGCATTAAGTGTTGCAGTGCCAGCTAGTGACTGACAGCAGCTTGTGGGAATTGGCTAGCAGAAATTCCTCCTAAGTGGTTTGTTCAGAAAACATCCTACGATCAAGGCAGATGTTGTTTATCCAGTTTAGGTAGAAAAAGGAAGTCCATTTTGAATGACACAAGCTGGGAAGAAAATGGCACCAAATATAAGGGTGTCCTATTTTATTTATTCATTTTTTAAAACCAGATTACCACCCTCTTGGATTTTTTTTCATCTATTACCACCCTATTCTTTTATCTGCAGCCATTATAACAACCTTTAATTGTTTCCCTTAAATTTTTTTAACCAATGTTATGAATTGAGATAAAAAAGAAAGGTACTTAAATTCAAAAGTTTTTTTTTTCTTTAGAATATCATGTTCGTTGTGATTTCACGGGTGCTTTTTTAAGGCTACAATTGATCTCTGAGAAGTACAATATAAGGATGATGATAATGATTTTAATCGTGTGCATGACAGCTCATATTTTTGCCATCCTAAGCTTCTCCGTATACTCCAGGATTTGATTAACGGCAGGAAACGAGAGTTCCCATTGGCTGTGGCATTACTGGTTTAGTATGCAAGTAATCAAGTTAACGATTGAATTATGAAAATGACCAATAGAACAATATTGTAAAGACAGATTACAGATTTTTTTTCAGGTTTTGAAATGAACAGTATCTCAATAACAATACGTGTAACCAGGGAGGCAAAGCTCCTGTTTGGCCTTGGAGATAATTTGATTGTAGCTGCATGAATTGTTTCAGTGTGCCATTTTGATCATTTCGATACTTGAATTGTAATATTATAGGAACATGGGCTGCTCTTGTTCATGTACCGTCTATACAATGAAACATGAAAAGCCCCACTTAAAACCACATACTGTAGTTTAAGAGTGTTCAGTCACTTCACCAGCATTTTTAGCCCATCCTAAGCAAAAACCCTTGCCTCAAATGAAGTTACCAAGTGATATTATCATTAGGGGGCATTAAATCTTTGTATTTTTCTCTGCACTGTATCTGTTGATTGATTTCAACAAGGCAAATGTTCTTGTTTTGATCAAATCCAGCCTTGAAATTTCTGTTGGCTTATGAGCACACCATACCATATACTTACACTTTGTTGCAATGCTTGCAATTTTCTAACTTGCAGGCGCTCCCCATAGAGACACCCTTTAATAACTTTCTCCTCATCAGCTAGTTTTCATGTGGTTTATTCTTACTACAGTAAGAAAAACGGGAGTAATATAAAGTCAGGTGGTTTCAGTGTGATCTCGTTGCATTTTCTCCGACATGCCAGTTGGGTGACAGGTGTAGCTAGCTAATAGTTTGCGAAGGCTTTTGTTTGCTTGAGAGGCAGACAGGGTGGTGCACTGTCTAGGTGATAAGAACCAAGACTCCTGTGCCCTCCAGCACAGTGATCTCTCTCCTCCGCTCTGCGCTCTCCTGTGTGGAAAAAACAGCCTGTTATGATTGGTCTCAAAGCAAGTGCCTGTGCAGTGTTGCACCTCTCTACAGCAACTGCTCATTCACCTTGCCTTTCCTCTGAGACCTGCACTAGTTTCCAGGCAAATGACACAATTTGATATGCCGTTGGGGTGATTCATGTGGATAATGTTTCCATGTGATCATCACTGCAGAAAAGAGACTATTTCTTGTTATGTTTTTTTTTACTCATTAAGTCTGACAATAAGTAGAATATTGGGAGAGTTTATTGCGAGCAGGCTAAAACTCATTATTTCTGCTAGACATCCAGAGTACAAAAGAAATTATGTTATGGTATTTTGTCCAGGTCCCAACAGATATAATGATTTACAGAAGAAAAATAGGGAGGAGACTTTATAGCTTTGGTTGCTCATTTATGTGGATTTAGAGGATATGAATGCAAGTCAAGCTTACAGTTAATACAGTAGCACCGTAGGCCTGGTATTGATTACACGGAGGAGGTATGGTAATGTTTTATATGGTTTATGGTACAATGCACTGCACCTCATGTGCTTTGTGTTATTTTAATGATAGACATTCCCACCACAGTTTATATCTTTTGAAATTTATATAATTTGCAGTTTTGTCAAAAGAGCACATCATCTCCTTTTTTCCATAAAGAGTCAAGAAGATTTAAGTGAGGACATCCATCTTGTAGCTGTTGACCTACATGTATAGTCAGTCAGAGGGCATACATGCTGGCCATATGGTTAGGAGGTCTTTAAAAACAATCACAGCCGGATCAGGTTAAAATAACCTGATATGCTTTTGAGTGAGGTTGCACAAAAAAAAAATCATTGTTCTTTGATTTCAAAAGGTGTAGACCAGCTGAGGTTCATGTGTTGACAGTGTGTCCTAATGTGCTACTAAACACAATTTGTCCAAACTCTAAACAACAAGACTGTGATATAGAATTCTTTCTGTGGCTCACATGTTGAATTTAAAACTATATTTAAAATTATATAATATACCGCACAATGATGCAAAATGCCTAGAATGAACGTGACATTTCCCTTTAATGTGTGAGTGCCAACAAAGCAGAGAAAACATTCATCTTAAGTTATCCGCGGTGTACCTGATTTGCTTCTTATCAAATCCTTAATGAGCTTCAATTAAGATTTATTATGCAAATTAACCCTCAGCTGCTACTGACTGCAGGAGCAGGAGCTATGACAATATTGTGCTAATGGTGTGATCTGTAACAATTACAAAGGTAAACTGCCTTCACACTGCATGCTCTGCGAGTCTCCGAGAGGTCACTCCGCTAAATATGCATTCAGGTGTTCTGGAGATTTGGACATTTGTTTATCAAGTCTTAGACAACAGCAGATAGAATTGTGATAGTACCACTGGTATAGGACAAATTCATACGCATTGCTACTGTATGTAGCTGCACATTTTTATATACTAATAATTATCTTTTCTATGGAAGTATGTGCATTTACCCCTCTAAAGATTAGTCAAATCTGGAGAAGAATGATTATTTCCTGGCAAAATGAAGATATTTTAAACATGTTTCAATTTAAATCTAAACAAAGGAAGAAAACTTGAGTCATTTTATCCACAAACTAAAACCCACCTTCACTGAGCATTTGATTAAAAACGGACCTCAAAATGGAGATGCACAACCACTTTACTGATCACCAAGGTAACCGCACACACTGAGGTTATGACCAGAGGAAGTGCTCCTGGACACCTTACTCTAGCACTGTATGAAGTTGTGAACCTTGCACCTTCTGTAACTTCATTTAGCACGAGGTTGATGGCTTCCTGACAGCTTTACAGCCTACATGTTTTATGAGTCGTCATGCAGCACAATTACGTAGGACCTCATTTGATGAATCAAGTCAATGTTTCACCGGCTCTGTTGACCTTGCTGACCTGCGATCTTCTCTCTCTACACGGGTCAAACTGAGGCTTTCACACTTTGTACAATTCAGTCACACTAAAAGAGAAAATCTTGAACATGCACCTGTTATTGCAGCCAATCAAGAATGTACTGATTTGTAATGAGCTATTGTCGGTTTGTTTTAATTGTCTTTGGCAAACCATCAGTCCAAATGAATCTAGTTAATCAGCCAGTCGAAGCAAAATCATGCATTTCTAAATTCCACCATATTGCAGTGCAAAATGATTCCTTTGTTTCGGATCTTTGTTTATATTTTTAATGCATGTAGTATAGTTTTGGTGTCTGAAAATAAACGAACACAAACTCACAGTTGAAGGCTGTCGCCTCGTAATTAACTCGATCTAAACACCTTTAACTCACTGACTTGAGCGGATGTGTTTGAGTGGCGCAAAAGTATTTTTTTCTGTATCAAGAGCCAAGATGTTTACCCAAAATAAGTTATATTATTATATTATTTTTTATAACCTTTATTAACTGTAAGTATGATAGTTAAGCTATCAGGTGGTTTAACTACATGTCATAACATTTAGTTTGTTTAACTGTAATGCTACATATTGCTTGAAACAACTATAGAAAGCTTAATTTTCACATGAAAGACATAAAATAGTTAAGTAAAGATTTGAATTAGTACAACTGAATTGTAAACCAACCAGCACTGTTAGCTGGCTAATTGTTCCATGTATTGTTAATGCTTTCCGTGTTGTTATCTAACAAACTCTTCTCTGAATAGAAACCCTGATTTGAGGGATAGGAACTCCAGCTTTCTATAATTAGCAAAGCTTTCAAGCGCTGAATGGCTCATTTGATAATTTTTTGTGAGCAGCAAACAAGTTTTAATGTCAAACTGAATGTAAAGTGACAAGAATAGTTTGTTTTTCCTCATGGCAGGGGGTCCAGTGGATCATGCACCCTGTTAAACACATTAACATTCGGCCCCCTGACACCTCGAGGCGCAATTCTGATGTTTTTAGCTGAACCAAAATATGGACATGAATGACAATTTAAGGGGCCAGTTTATTGTATAATTTTAATTTACTTATTTTTATTTAAGAGACATCTGATTGCACAGTAATGTGTTACCAATGATTTATCTATTTTTGCTATGCCACAGTACCAACAAATGTGGACAAAGACAATTTAAACAATTAAATACTATTTTCTCAATGTATGTAACCACTACACCGCCACAGTTTTTTAGAAATACTACAGCATTAAGCATATGCCCAATAGCAACTGTAGTGTTCCTGTCTTGACATGAATTCTAGTAGTAGGTTCAAACAACTAGAAAGCAATAAAGACATACATAAATCCATTTAGAGAAAACAGTTGGGTTTTTTAAAGTAAGAAATGTTTAAAAAAGAAAGAAAGAGCAGGCTAATTAATAAGCATGCAAAACGATTAGAGAGTTTATAAATGTAAATAATCATTGGGCTTTCTTCAATTGTCATCTGAATTAAAATTCCCAACATTTGCTTTGTTTTAACCCTAATCATGTCCCTAAACTACCTAAGAGACACTGCATCTCGTTGTGTTCCTTAGTGCCTGCCTGTTTGTGTCTGTAGTATGTGTTGAGCAAGTCTGTTGAAACAGCTTAATTGATACTCATTAAACAGCTGTGACAGCTTAGGTGTCCTTGATGAATGTAGAATAATTCTGTTGTACTTACAACTTGATTAAGGAGAAGCACATGACATGTCGGTGTTGTAGCCTATGGCTTTGTCTGTATGCACTCGCAAGCTATTTAAAATTCAGTCTTATTGGTCGCACTACCTGCAAGTCAGCCTTAAGTTAATCTGTTGCAAATGAATGTGCCTAAAATTAACAACTTTTTAAACTCCAAATAAAAAGTATTAAAAAGAACAGCTTATAGTTTATTTGACTTTGAGTTTAACTTGCAGAGTGTAACACCTAAATATATACCTCATCTAAAAATTCGAATTATGTTGACTTTTCTTTGTGTTTATTCAGCCACAGTCTGGCATTTCCAGACAATAATAAAGTCAATGGATGTCAGGCAGATGAAAAATGTGCATCTTGTATTATTTCAGTTAAAAATTAGAGGCAATTGGAATTAGTTCAAAATTGACTGTCTTTGTAACGAGTGCATGACGAATGGTATAATTTAGAGAAGAAAATGAATGCTAGGAAACCAAAAATATTATTCTGCAGCATTTTATGCCATGATAATCCATGAAGATGAACTAATTTCACTAAATACCCCACAAAAACTACTCACAATATTTTTCTACATCGTCATAGAAACATAGTTCACACAGTGGGGATCGGGTCATCAGGGCATGTGGCAGATACTCAAGTTATCATTATGATCTGATTTTTTTTTGTTAACGATACATTAAAATCCTTATCATTTGCAGATTTCAAGGCTTGTGTAGCTTCTCGCTTTGCTGACATCTGATTAAACAGAAGCTCTGCGCCGCAACAGAAACAGCCCCTTTACTCCATTTTGAGAAAACATGAAAGAGAGGGGGAATTTCCGCAGAGGATGGATTTACAACTTTATCCTCACATGATTAATATTACACAGGGAGGTCTTTGTACAGGAAGCAGCATGTCTAATTATGGTCCAACTGTGTCTGACTGAGAGCAAACATGATGCCAAAAGCCGCCAGTAGGAACTGCAATGACACGTCACACAAATGGTTCACGTGGGTGCAGAGTGATGTCATCAACACCCAAATTTCATGCTGTTAAACCCACAACTGATTGAGCAACAGCAGAAGTTGGGCTTTTAGTATAGTACGTCCAGCTGGCAAGAACCTTTTTAGAAGCACTGTGGGCATGTGGGATTTAGCTTCAATAAAAGCCAACAGGGAAGCGTATTTGCTTTTCTTTTTCATGCTTTCAAGGTTACGCATGTCTACCGAACACATAATGATACACATGACCTCACTGATGATAACTACAGTACGTCTACATTTGCTGTACTGTTAAGAGCAGATGTAGATTCATCACCCTCCCCCATTTACAAGAATTTCAGGGACTCCATGTCCTCCCACGTTAGCCTGTTCATCATATATCTCAGCCCAGACATTCAAGAGGTTGCTAGCCAGGCCAGCCGTAAGTCACCCTGCCTATCAAGACGAGACATGAGCTCTGCCTGATTTTCAGCTGTTACTTGTAAACCAGAACAGCATTCTTAAGATTAACTGAGTGTCAGGGAGGCCTCTAAAAGCAAACTATAATAGTACAATATGTTACAGTCATATTTTATGGCTTTTAGTGTGTGAGGCCATGTGTGTGTAGATGGATCAGCGGGAGGATCTAATAGGCCTGCATTGCACCTTAGGGAGCGTAGACGTAAATGGTGTTGCGTTACTGCTGTTTCTTATTAGGCCTAAAGTAATAATACAGGTGTACACGTCACAGGAAACCTGGCTGGACCTGGTCATCCCCACAAGTGCACGTCATATGATAAAGTTGCACTTTTAATCCACTTGTTTTCAGACGTAGAGTATTCCTTTGAAGAACATGTTTTTGTTTCGAAGTGTGTGTGCATGCATGCTTCTGTGTCTGCCGGCAAAAAAGTCATTGATATAGAACTAACTGTCAAAATAAGTCGTGTTCAATCCAAAACCGTTTAAGTTGTCAAGGACACATTTTCCTCCTTCCCATATCCTGACAAACATTGAGTCAGCAATTGTCTGTTGTATTTTCAGTACTGGTATCTCGTGCTCCCTCCAGGCCATTTTAAAGTTGTAGAAAGTGGTCATTTTCTCTGTGTCAGTGGGAGGTCAGTGTTGTGGCAGTCAGCAAAGCTATTCAGTCTGGTGAAACAGAGTCTATTGGGAATCCTAAAGACATTTTGTCCAGCGTAGTCGCCTCTCGCTGTCTGTCTTCATGCCTGTCTCATTGTACTCGCGGCGCTCGTAGAAAGTCTAGAAAGCTTGAAACATTTGTCAGATTATTTCCAGATCTTCAAACTTTTATTCAAGCTTGACACACCTAAGGCTACTCAGCTGTCAACAGACTGAAATTTTAAACTCACCCATGAAATTGACACATAGGAACCAATTTTGAATATTTGCATTTGCATAGCTGCCTCTCTCTGTGTGGCCATTTGTCCTTCTGTCAAAACTAGTTCTCGTTAAATCTAGCCCTTATTTTGTCTGAATATCTACCTGTCCCTCTAGCTCTCTGTCTCACTCACTGTGTTAGTGACTGACATATCCTGTCTGTGCTGTATGGTGTATCCCTGGTAACTGTCGCCTGGGGCCCACTCATCCCTAAAATGTAACAGAGGTCACACACAGATCATTGCTTTTGCCAAAGGCCCTGACTTTAACACAGAGTGACCCATGCAGGACAGTGCTGCAGCGACTGGTCAGCGATGGATCTGGAAATGACACAAATATAATTTGCTCCATCATCACTATTATAGAGAGTCTAGTTGTTTTAACTAGTGTGTAGAAACCTGTTTTGGGAGAGAGGGAAAGGTGAGATTGGAGGATTAACAGTAGTCGAATCATATCTAATTTATACCAACCACAGAAACATCTCAGATCATACCTGCTTGCACTCATGCTTGCTTACTTATCTACTGTAAGTCAGTCAAGTTGGCCTGGGATTGATAATAAACTTAAATAAACTAGCTTTGTTTCGATTACACTACACAAAAGAGAATTTCTAGGAAATTTTGAAATAATATGGCTGAAGAATAGGGTGATCAATAAAGTACACCCCTTTGATTTGTTAGCATTTGGCTTGAAGTCATCTTCAAAGAAATTCATCTTTATCTATAAAAACAAAAGTTTACTGCAGCTAACATTTTGTGATAATTAATGTGATATCTAACACTACTCTAAATTATTACATGCAAAACTATTTAGTGCTATGTAGTTGTCTACTAATGATAAAATGCTGTTCGGTCATGTCTGACAATTAAAGCTGAAAATATCAGATATCACCTAAATTGACCCTGTTAACAGTTCAGCTAATGTTAGCTTGTGCAGACTGACAGGACAAGCTGCTGCTCAGCTCTTAAAGTCCAGAGATTCTGATTAAGATGATAAAGATCTGAATTGGTTACAGGGATGACAGAAAGATTGGGACTATTATTTATCTGTTGTGTAGTATTCGAGTACTGGAAAAAGACGTGCACATTCAGCTAACGCAAGATTGTTTTGTGGCTGACATACTCATCACTCTATTGGTCTTTGTGTACAGCAAAAATTCCCAGTATTTGTTGTCTTTTGCAGAGCGTACAGTCACTGCTTTTACTAGATAACAGCCAAAAGACAATTTGTAGTTTGGCTACATTAAGATAAACATATGAAATGAGAAGCCTTTGCTAGATTTGAGTCTGCCGTTGATTTAATGGGGGACAGTTGGGTGCAGGGAGGTTGTAGTGATTGTCACAATGGCACACTCTGGCTCAAACCCTGAACATAACACCAAATTATTTCTAATCTCACTGTTGGTCTCTAACAACAGAATAAAGGGGCAGCTGACCTTGTAGGCCCAGACCTTATTAAATCAGCAAATAGTAACCTAAACAATGTAAAACAGTTATATCAGTTATCACAATCCACTTTATATGTCACGAAATGCACTTCCGTCTTTTGGAATGTGGTTTGTTTCTTTCCATTCAGAGCCACTGCTCTTTTTGCAGCCTTGAATAGCTTCCTTTGAAGCAGGCTATAATCCCTGACCAGGAATTCCTCACTCCCTCAGTGAATTAGTTGTTGATGTGGTGGATCTGTTGCACCCAACATCCAGGGGGGCACTCTGAATCTCTGGCCTCACTGTTCATCCTCGGCTGTTGGCTCAGTGTATCCGACCAGTCTTTCCTCTTCTTATGCCTTGTCTGCCACATCCTCAGCAGCAAGTAGCACCCGTTGGTGCACTTGCAGAGTGTGATAACAATGTATTCCTTCGCTCTGAGACTTGTGACTGAGGGTGGCTTAGTAGGGCTTGATTAAGTTTCTGTACGAGTATGTCTGTAAGGGTTCATAAGGGTACTTCAGATTCTGTTGAAACATGAGAATTAAAGCCAGGTGCCATATGGACACATTTCTCTTTAAGTTTGAAAATGTCCACACGGTTTAGTTTGCTTCGTGTCTTTGAAAGACACTGAGATGACTTTCATATCATTCTAATTTCTATTTTGAGCCCCTGCCCTCTAACATACTCTCCACCTGTTCCCCCATTTCTGTAAATTAGGATTTAAAAAAATGTGTTAAAAGCCCTTCAGTTAATCAGTCTCAATGTACTCATGCTTGTGTCTTTCTTTATGCACTCTTGCAATTGTTAGTAGTTTGTGGGTTTGTGCATGTGTTTGTATGTGTGACTATGTTTATGTTTGCATGTGTTTTCGACATGCTCCATGGCAGCACTCACACCCTGGCAGGGACCCAGCTGAAAAGTTCCGGTACTGTCCAGACACATCCTTTAGGGACCTCATCAGCCCCTGAATTTCCTTCCCCTCACGCCTGAGGGCATCCATATTCATTTCCTCCACTGATTTGGGGAAAATGATGAAAGGCTGGCTTTTTTCCCATCTCTTATTTCCTGCCAAGGGTGCCTGCATTTCAATGCAACGTAAATTTGCAAAGACCTGCAAACATGTTCCCATTTGGACTTGACCAGTTCCATGTTATTTGTATAATGCCATGGCCAAATGAAAGAGAGAGGCCCAGAGTTATTATTGTCATAATACAGTATGTTGGTGGCAGAATCTTTGTGTGGATCATTGCACAGGAACGTGTATTAATCCTGTAGTCTTAAAACTGGCTCATTGTTGAATTACTCAAGATTCACTATTGTCTGTATTTACTTCACGCGGTCTGCGTCTCATAAAATAAATATGTCATCCACCGTAATGTTATGAGGGCTTGATGAAATCATGGAGGTATCTGCTTTGGTTTGAAATAAACCTGTGATTAAACTGGTGGGTGGGTATTTACTCTTACCGGAGACGGGAAATGAATGTTAATGAAAATAACAGTCACATACAGTAATAACCCAACTCTGTAATTATTGGCATGCTTTGATGATGCCATATATACTCAACACACACACATGCGCCTACTTAACTAAACCTCAGGTAGACTATTAGCTTCGCTAGCAGGATCCTGCCCTCCACGCTCAGGGCGGGGCGGCCTGGCCCCAATGAAGGAGTGGGCTTTTTAGTTGCTGAGACAACCCTAAACACACATGTACACAAAGGGAAGGCCCCACTGTGAGAGAGGATCATCTCCACCTCTGGCTGCATAAAGAGCGGTGTCGCTCCACTCGCTGGAATGCACTCCTTCCCTACAGCCATATACAACAGAGTATATGTATATGGTTTGCAAGCATCCCACACTGATCATTATTCATGACAGGCCATTTATGGAGGTTTATACTTACAGTAGCATACCTAGAACATATTGTTCATGTAACTGTAGCCAAAACACGAGCAGTTTTTACAAAATCTGCTTCAAATGAGTGAGATTCTTTGTTGCTAATAAAAGATTACAGGAGCAAATCTGAGATTTAAAACAAGCATGAAAATTCATCTGATTGCAAAATAGTAAATGACTGTCTGGATGATTTTGTCTGTTTTTTATTCCAAAATTGAAGATTGAACAATTTGAAAAGACTCTGAAGTGGTGAACTTTATATGAAATACTTGCTCTGCTGTTTTGTCTCTTGTAGTCAGTGTGACAGCTCACGCTCAAAAATGGCACTTGATAGTTTTCACCAGTGGATTTGTGGAGCTCAGAACTAAGTCTGTATTGTTGGGCTGCAAATCTGGGCCACATATGATAACAGAATTATCCTTCTGTACAGTAAGTGTGCGGATACTCATGCAACTGTCTGTCGTCTGAGGCCTGCAAGATGCAAAATAGCTTGTGGCTGTGGGTGTCTGATAGACCTCCGTTTCTTTTATAGTGCAGCTTTAACTCTACACGGAGAGTGTGTGGGCATGTATCACTCTGACCCAAACACACTTTTCCTGCTGACCGCCGCAGCAAAGTAGTTTGTGTACAGCAGCCAGTGTGTCTCTCACCATGAGGGCAGGTTATATTTTGGTGGACACGGTGTCACTTCTGTGCTTACATAATGCAATTTCCTCAACACATTCCACAATCTGAAAACTATTCAGTTCATGTAACTGTAGAGGCTGAGCTTTAGTCAGAATTTCTAACAAAGTAAGTCGGCCATCCCATAGCCAAACCATATAGTCCATTTCAAGTCCAGTAACTCTTTCCATGTTTTAAAATGAATAAAATTCTTATTACGGGCTGTGCAGGTTGAGTTGAGTTGGGCTTATATATAAAGAAGCTTCAATGTAAGGCCATGTGGAAAATACGGAATTTAAAGAGGGTGAGTAAAACTTAAGCACTGCTACGGGAAACGATTCAGCTAATTGTAAACAGCTGCAGGTGATATCACCCCTCAGACTATAGACAAAGCAGGGTCAAAAGGTCCCACTGAAAAAGCTCAGGCTTTAAAGGAACACCTGAATTCAGTCTGATCCACTGAGGAAAATAAAGTGTCTGTTTTAACAATAAATGATACCAATTTAGTCTGTCTCCGAGTGACAAATGTTTTTTTGCGAACAGTCATGCATTTGCACTGCAACATCCTACAGGCAAAACCCCCACTGAAAAGCCCATTAGAATCAAATGAATGTCAAATTCTGCTAAGTGTTTGCACATGACAAACATCTAACATGGCTAATTGCAGATAAGTGTCAGGGTGAAATGTGTTTTGAGCCTAAGATGGTGCAAAATGGCATCCCGCATTTTTGTTTTAGTATAGTAGTGATAAAGCCTAGGGTTCTGGTAAATGTGCAAGAAACACATGGTCTCTTAGAAACTGAGAAATATTCATCTGCATCCTCAGTGTTTGTCAGAACTGACTTATAGTGGTTGTTAGGGTCGATTAAGAAAGACAGACAACTCCCTTTCATGTAAAAACGACACTTGCTACACAGACAATTTATAAAGACAAATAAAGACAATGTATTTTTTCCCCTCATGCATCAAGTATATTATGAATTTAGCATCACAGAATACTATTTGTCAAATTGAGCTGAAACAATGTCGATTAGAAAATGAAAATAAATTGGCAACTATTTGATAATTGATTAATCATTTCAGGCAAAAATGTCACAAATTCATGTTCAGTTTCCAAATGTGAATATTTGTTGCTTTTGTTTGTCATATGTGATAATTAACTAAATAAAACAAGATGAACTGGATAATACAACACATTTGAATATGTTAACTTGGAGAATTGTGATTAATTTCCTTCTCACATTTTATTGACGAAATGATCGGCTGATTAATCGAGAAAACAATCAGCAGATCAATGTAAAGAATCGTTGGTTGGACTGTCAAAGTTAGCTGTTGTGTCTTAGCTCTGTATTTTTGGTGACTTATCCAGTATTTAACATTGTGTTCTTGTGCCTGCTTGTACTGGAGTTGTACAGCTTCCAGTGTTGCCATGTAGTAGTGTGACTGGGCACCATCTTGTGTCCTGAGCAATAGCAGCAGGCTGTTCCATGGCAGCACACCAGCTGCCTGTAGTAGAGAGAGGGAGAGGTGCTGGGCTGGCCTATCGCAGATTTGGGTCTGTGAGTTATTGACCCTCTTTGATAAACCCCTCTGAATGACACTGGTATACTTCAGCCTAAAAGTTTGCACTGTCACCGGGATGAACTAACTGTCTTGGCTGAATATATGGCTGCAATTTTCGAAATAGGTTTATAGCAATTCTTGGGAGAGGAGGGCGAGATAGTGATATTACTGACTTTATCACTGCAGCTGAGCAGCATCTAGCACCTCTCCCCACTGTATCTCTCTATTCCTCCGCTGTAGAGCGGTGAAGGATCACACAACACGTATATTGTAGGTATTACTAAAGAGAAAAGAGTCCACCTCCTAATGGGGGACAGGGAAATGATGTGTCATTATTACAGTAGTGCTGTATTATCCACTCTTATCATAATCTTACATGTTTCTTCTGTAGCCCGGTTGGAATGTACATTAAGTTTAGTATCTTAACTCAGTGTTGGCCCCGCTGTTTGTCTTCTTACAAATGGATCTTTTACTCTGGGTAACTGGATAAGCATTTATGGTGTTTTTTCATCAGATGGGTTATTTTCTCTGAATTACCATTCGAGTGCAGTTTCTTATGTTGCTATGAAGGTGTCCCACTTAACTGTTTTCCTTCTCAGATAAAATAATCTTTGGTCTAACGTGTAATTTGAGGACATTATAAAAATGTGCAAAACCTTTTTCAGTCTGTTTGTATCGATTACCTATATTTGTCCTTCCAATTACTACTTGAAATGAGTGAAATAGAATCATAGTGAATGTAATTTGATAATAATAGCAGACTTGTTGAGCAATAGGCAAAATAATGAGTCATCCTGTCTATAAACTGCACCTTTAATCCCACCAAATTTTTCTCAGTCAGGCTGCATTCTTAATGTATTTCCGTCACTGTAGTATGAACAGCTCATTGTTGAAATCTTACTGAATCTTTTTTTTCTTTTCTTTTTCCTTTCATGTGTCGAGACAGAGACCCATAAGAATCTAATATACTGATCCCAGTATAGTGCCTCCTATAAATTGATTTTGACCCAGCCTTTGAACAAAAGGAACACTGTTGCATTGCCATCAACGACTGATGCCACTCCCTCTTTGGCTAACGCTGAATACTCTCCTTTAATAGTGTGATGGGTGGTAGCTGGCTGACAAAAAAGTGCCTTATTTAGTTGGTTGACGAGAGGTAGGCAGAGCAAGGATGGGGATTCTGTGACTGGCACCGATCAATCACTCTGTGAGGGGAAGCTAATGAAGCAGGCTATGTTTTATTAAAGGGTTAGCAGAGAAAAGATTACTGCAGGGCCTCAGCTTCCCAGAAGCCCAGGAAAGGAGGATACAATGCACCTCTAATGGTTAGGGGCTAGCCATTAAGAAATCAAGGTGTTTTCTCTGAGCTGACTCGTAATACACAATCTGGGTGTGAATATAGATAGTTTCAAAAATGTGGCAAAGGTGTTGGAGAAAATAAATACAGCGCTACTAAAGAATGTTGATGTGCTACATGTTTGAAGTTGCAGATTTACAGTCTGAGGGTGAAGTCAAGATGCGTTGAAAATGTAATAGTAAAATAATACTATGTAATAGTCCCAACTATAAAGTGTATACAAACTGTTTCATAATATTTTAGCACGGCAAATTAGCCCCTCGCCTTGGCATTTGCAAATACAATCCTGGTCGTAAGGCTAACATTCATCGGCTGTAAAATAACCTTATCCTGAAAAAATATGAGCGCACTGATACCGAGGCACTCTGTAAGATAGTTTGAAAGACAAATGAGTAGCAGGGGAGTGAAAAATGCAAAGCAGATGTTTTTCCCACCGTTTTTAATGGCAGCAAGACATTACTGATGCCATTACAGAGACCTTTTATGGCTTCTTTTAATCCCCTGGCCTGCCTGAGGAAAGAAACCCCTTGTGGTGCAAAGTAGCCTCTTTACTTCAGAACGACAATTTGAACCCATTTCCAACTCACTTCCCTAATCTGCCACAGGGTTTTACATGGCTTCCTCTGTAATTATTCTACTCTGAAATCAAAGGTAAAGAGGCATTAAAATACTCCTCTTAGGTAAACATATGCTGCTCATCATGTAGGGCTTGACTCGGAGTGTCTTTTTATAACAAATAGTCCCAAATTATTGCAGCAAAATGTTGCGTCATTTTTTCTCTCCCTGCTGCAACTTATTTTGGTCATTTGGTTCACATTTTCAAACAATGCAATAGTTGATAATGAGATCCGATAACTACCTTCTAACTCTAGTTCCACGTTTGCATTTGGAGGGCGAGATTTACATGCGGTGCAGTGCTCGCTGTCTGCTTCCTGCATCAGATCCAACCTGTAAAGCTCAGAGGAGCCCTTACAGGGGTCTGGTTAGGGGCTAAAAATGAGTAGGAGATGAACTATATGGCTCCATCCCACAGTCCAGCCGACAGTATATCAGCGGAATCGCAGACGCATGGGCGTGTGTGTGAACGCTCTACTCATAAATATCTCCCCCCTCACACCACCCCAAAGGGGCCTCTCTGATGGTGATGGCGAAAGGATGTCGCTGTCTGGGTGATTGAGTGCTGCTGGTGCTGGCCTTGGGCACATCCCTGCGCTCTGAGCCCAAGTGGGAGGCCTACCGCTGAGCATTGGCCTGAAGGGACTAGCCTGAAGGCGAGCAGCCGCACAACAGCAGGATGTGCCTCTCCTTCTGTCTCTCTGACACAAGAACAACAATTTTGTGCAACTGCTTTAGTTGCTATTAAAGAATAACAACAGAAAGTATTAAATTAGCTGAATATTTTAATTCCAAAACAACATTTCACACCTTCATTTGTATATGTTCAATCTGTGTGAACTAGCCTTATCTGAACTTGCAACCCATCTCTCTAAGTCTTTGTCATTCTCACCCACTCAGAAATCTGAAATAATCAAGGCGCAGTAATTAGCCTCACTTGCTGCATTGTAATTGGGGGCACAATGAGGTTGCTCATTCTATATTTCTTTCCCCCTGTTTGATAATTGCAGACTTTAGCGTGCCCTCTGTTTAATTTTTTTGATCCTCCTAAGCTCGTTCCCATAGATGCCGCTGTTATTTTAATGCGGTGGCTCTTGCGCCTTTCATCAGTCATCAGAAGCTCCACCGTTTTGAGAGAGAGGGGAGAGTTCATTTTGGGAACCCACTGTCTATTCCCTTTTTGGGTTTCAGCGCCGTCAGCCTTCCCACTGCCTCCACCATGAGAGCCTTGACACTGTCCAGGTCCGTCCTACTTGGCAAGAGGGAGAGCTACAGAGAAAGGCAGAGTTTATTTCCTGTTCTTGTGAATCATATATCAGTACAATTCCCCTCTGTGCTGTTTGGCAACGGCGGAATGACGGGTGTCATTTATCATACGGACTGAAAGAGGCTGTGGGAAAAGGGATTTAAATTCTTCTGGAAGTGTGTGGACTCTCCTTAGTGGTGAATCATTAAACGGAGGAGTTTTTCAACAGGGATATGAGTAACTCCTTGCGCTGGTACTTTGTTCCCCCGTCTCACTGGCTGGCTCAATCATTAAATGTCTCAAAAAATAAGATTTACTAGTTTTGTATAAATTGTGAAGGGACATGGCATTTTAACTTGTAATTGGGGATTTTGTCCTGCTGAATCCATTAAGTCGCTCCTCAGTCTTTGCTTTGGTTCAAGCTCCATGGTCATGCTTTGCAAGAATTATATTTAAGCTAATTTGAATTTACAAATTTGATTAGCACTGCATTTGTCAGCTTCTTGTTGTCCTGCTAAGTGATGACATTTTCATCTTCACTATACAGTTATTTTCTGCTCTCGGTTATGTTGACTGGTATTTAAGATTGTGCTTTATAAACATTTTATGTTCCTTTGGATTTTTCTTTTCACTTGTCAGGGACGGTTTCTATTTCCCACACTTTGAGTTGGGTGATCAAAGAAAACGACTTTTGATAGGCTGTCACCAGCTCTTCAGCTGCACTGGCAGAAATAAACGTGTCAAGCTTTAACTTATCCTCACAAAAACATACTCCTAACCCCTGCTGCTCTAATTGAGTGTAACTCCCAGAAACCTGTGAACACACATGCAAAACTAAGTAGATCATAAATCAGGCTTCTATAGACAGCCACTGCCCCACCCCCACCCCTCCCAGAGCCTCCCCAGAGCAACTACTGGTTTCCATGAGTTGGCTGGAAATCAACCTTTTCTTTATGATATTTTTGTAACTACCATCCGGACCTTTTGTTTTTTCATCTGAAAGTTAGTTGAAGTCCTCATCAAATGCAAAGTGTCAATAAGGTATTGTATAGGGAAATGGGGGCTCGGTGTGTTTCAGCTGTCAGCAACCGTTAGCTGTCTCTCATGTGCAGATCACAAAGTTAAATGTGCTGTCAGCAAGTCCTCAGCTAGAAATAGACGTGTTGAGGTTAGCCTAAGAAGCACCGCCACCCCCTGCTGCCCAACAGAATGTGGATCCATCAAAAAATGTGAACACATATCAAATCTGAACGTAAGAGTGTAATGAAGCACATTTTCAGTTTTCAAGGTGTTACCTTTGGTCTGTCTTTATCTGCAAGACTGCATTAATAACACAACTGATGTTGATGTTATTTGGTAATATTTAGCTGTGAGGCTGCATCAGTATGCAGTGCAGAGGTCTGGGCTGCCTTCCTTCTTGCAGAGAGTTAAATCTTGATGTTTTCTGAACCTAACCTCTGAGTGCGTGACCTCTCCCAGAGGCCCGCAGTCCCAGGCTGGTATCTTGACATGTTAGCCTGCCACCGCCTGCTAAAGAAGAGTGTAGATGCCCCTGAGGTAAATGAAAACATTTGGTTCTTGCCAGACCTGTTCACATCTCAGCTGGGCCACATGAGCTGGCAGGTGACGCGTGTACAGAGGAGAATCGGAGACCGCAGCGGTGGCCTACTTCTTTTCTTCCACATAGGCCATGCAGGCCACAACCCAGAAACACAGATGAATATGTTCTTGGCTCAGAAAACACCCCAGTGAAACTGACAAAGACTGACCTCCATCCAGGTGAAATTCAGGCTGTATCTTAGCCTTTTTCTGCTGAGGGATCTGTTTCATTCATTACCTGTGATAGCATAGGGCTAATCTGGGTCAGCATTTCTTAACTGTAATGTCTTAAATATACAAAATCCTCCTGTTAGTGTTAGTTAGGGGTTCATTCAGTGGCTGTGCTTTCCTGATCATCCTCCTTTTTGTTCTGTAGTTTTCAGAAATAAACTTAACATCGTGTCATCATCTCATGTCAACATCTGCAATTACCAGACAATCCACATTCAGGTCCCATGGGGAAGTATGATTGCAATTAAAAGCGCAGGGCAAATGTTAATTAAGTAAACTACTTGAAACTGGGAACCGCGTATGTTTTAAATGTTTTTACTTTTAACCTTGCACTTCCATTTATATTAGCAGCCTGCTGCAAATTACAGTACAATTTTAGAGACGCAATCAACATGCTTTTTTTCATTCTTTGGTTAAGCACTGAAATATTTTATAACGTCTACAATTTATTAAGGGGTGTCCCTGACTAAGAATTTAGTCGTGGTCTACTCATACCTATTGTTGACTTTTGACTTTTTTTCTTGCTCCCACTTTTAATAATCGCCACATTCTCGGAACATAGGAGACACACTGGTTATGTATTGAACTGCCTGTGGGAAGAATGAACATGTAAGAGTCTGTCCTCTTTGTTTTCTCTTTGTAGAGCCATATGAAATTACTTTTCTCTGATTCACTTATTTGTCCGGCTGTTGTCTCTCATCTCGTCTCTCCCCCTCGTGTGTCTCACTCACAATCGTCTCGATGCATATATGAATGCACAGATTTGGTGGGCTGAGTAGCATCACGTGAGATGATCTACAACGCATGCAATTGGTCTGTGAGTTTCCTGGGCCACTAAACCAGTGTCGTAAAGGCGGGAAAAGCTGCGCAGATTAAAATAGAAATGCTCCGTCAAAGTTTATTCATTCTCAATTATTTATCGTTTATAGGTTAAGGTCCGGAGAGGACGGCGCCTGGGATAGTGACCTCAGTTATATATCATCATTTATTGGGAGAAACCAAGCAATTATAGGTAACATAAGACATTCAGCACCCTGTTATAGATAGAATAGAGTGATCTTTCTTTTGATTAGCACATTTTCCAGCCACTGCTATTCTTCAAAATTCAGCTATCTGCTATCACCCCTATTAAATATAACGCAAATGTACATTTACAAAAGAAATTTGCCACTACGTATTCACACTATTCACACTTCTCTGCCACACAATGCTGTTGGTGGATGTTGGGATGTTCTCCACTTGACTGAAGACTTGTGGTGGATAGCTCTGCAGTTCATCGGGTTATTAAATCAGAGGGAATAACAGGCCAACTTCTGGCCATTCTGGTGATTGATGAGCCAGGCTTTATTTGCTGAGGCGGTGTGTTTGTTCCTGTGTAATTGTCTACCAGATGGCTAAGCTAACTGTTCTTAAATGCCTTTAGACCTGCAGGGGTCCTGGGTCTTAACAATTCCCTGCTAATGACATTATGCCTGCAAACATCTCATAGTTTTTTCCCTTTACTTTTGTGATCTCTAATGTTCAGGACTAAAATGGCTTTGCAAGGCATTTAGTTCAGATTATTTCCTCTGTACGTTTTTAATTTGTTTTGAAGTCGCTCTGTTGGTAAACTCCTTCACGAAAATGAGACCACTCGAATTTGAAGGGAGATGAGAGAGGGGGAGGGTGGGGGGTGGCGGCAGGACTCCACTCTACCTGTGAGGAGTCAGATTGGAGGAGAAAATGGATCTAGGTGGCAGTGCGAGTCATCAATCACTGCCCCTCAAGGGGAGCTGCAGCTAAAGCTGCTCTGAAGTGCTATCTGTCAGCTGCTCCGATCCAGCCGGGGGACCAGAGAGGGGCCATATCGCCACCCATCAGCTCATACCAAGCATACAACTGCCATGTAAACATGTGCAGGTGCTGCTGTCAAAATAACCCCCGTCCCAGTTCACGAGGTCACGCATATTTTCACAAACGGTCACTCGGCCGTCTCTTTGTGAGGACATGTCCTCCTTTCTCCGTTGTTGTTTTTTTAGAAAATATCTCCGGATGCTGCAGTTCCTGTAATAGGTTTTTGATTGCCAACAGTGTTGGGTGGTTTATTGTAATTTAAAAGTGAGTGCGCTGTTTCTCCTGCTTTCCCCCATCCCTCCCATCCCAATCCTGAATAAAGCCACCAAGTGCTTCTCCACCGATGTCGAGCCGCGTCTGTCGATACCTCTCAAGATGGATAGTTGTTCTGCATGCTTATTGATTCGGCACAGGCCAGAGATATAAGTATCATTTGTCATTTCTGGAATTATTTGGAGTCCTAGTTAAAACCCATAGTGGGGGGAGATGGCCGAGCCTTGGGGGGGTTGGAAGTTGGTGGGGGAGTAGCGAGTTGTCTGGGCTTTGATGAATGACTGCACGGGTTTTTGGTTTTTACTGCGAGCACCGGGGCCCTTTAGCTGCTATTTGCTTTCACCATGGTCCAAGAAAAACCATGCAATGGGTCGAAGGACTGAGCAGCATCGTCCTGTCATGTAGTGTAACACAGCGAGCAGGGTGGTCCAGGCAGAAGAGTCAGGAGGAGGGTGGGCCTTGGACACTACATGCTGCCTTTCCAAAAGACCCAGTTGGTTGTAAGCCGTCCTGCTGCTCTGTGGTCCCAGCTGACGGCCCCAAAACACATGCTATGAATTTGAATATTTAGCATTCGGTATCTGCAGTGTAACGACAAACAGATTGTTTTTCATTTTAAAAGACCATACAACAAAGAAGAGGAGGGATGTTGTTTGGTAACAGTAGCTCCAGCGTATCCCCTGTGACTTTGATTATGTCCTGCTTTGGGCACTAGGCCAGGAGCAGAGCTGGCTTCATTACTGTATGGATCATCTTTTAAGACCATTTAAGATCAGCGAGAGCTATTGTCCACTAACGACAGAGACTCTAAGAAGTTCATTACACTTGATTCATTCAGCGGAACTGTCAGTTTCACTGTTCCAGATTTATTTTTGAATACGTTTCCTTTTTGAATCAAATGAAATGGTTTCATTTTTGTTTTAAAGTGCGACTTGAAAGTTGAGTCAGAGCGTTTTGTGAGAATGGCAGGAAAAAAAGTGTTTAACAGAGGAACATGTTTAACAGCAACAAAAGAGGAGAGGAGAGAAACCTCAGACACATGAATGACAAGTAATTATTTCCCTTGTCCATCAAACTCTGTTTTGATGCAAGGATGCGATCAAACATGATATTAACAACTTCAAGCCTTCAAATGAAAATTATTCTCAAATCGTGCGAGGCCCGAGTGTGAGCTTTTGTGTTGCGCTGCAGCATGAATCATTCATAAACATGCACACACACACACCAACTCACACACACACTGAGCAGCATAGCCTTTTGCCTGACCAATATTATTGCCACGGCTTTTCAATGCTAGATGACCATTGTGTATTCATTTCCATTTTAGCTTGCCAAAATGTCTTCTCACAGCAGGAGAGGGATGGAGAGAGCGAGAGCGACAGCTTTGTGTGTCTTTCAGTTCTTCTCGGTGAATATCCCCATACGCAGTGGGCTGACCGCCCGCCCCCGGTCTCCCTGCATGGCCGTCAAACAGGACGCTGCACCGGGCTGCTATATTTTCATCACTTGTCCTTTCTCACATGGGCAGAGCAGGCTGCCACAAGGCCTCCAGAAACACTCTCAAACACAAAGAATCACCTTGCTGTTAGCAGCTTTACATTTTGCTGTGATTTCTGCAGAAGCCTCAAACCGTTTAAATAAATATATAGTTTAAATAATTCAAAACAGTCATCAGTTTTAAGTATTAATTTCCTCACATGGTTGCTACAGTATGTCATGAAAGAGGGTATTTGCATTAGTAGGGCAGTCTTCTCCATTTTGTTTGCCAGAGCAGTGAGAGGACAGACAACAGAGGCCCTGCTTAATCCCTTTGGAGAACTAGTGCATGAATTGATATATCCTCCTCTCCCTCCTTCTCTCTCTCCTCTTGGTAATGTCTTTCCTAGAACTTGAACAAACAGCCTGTGCGTGTAGGACACATAAGACAGATGTTTAGGATTACTTTCACCTCATTGCTCTATTGTGTGCACTTTAAGGGAGCTCAGCTGATGTGGAATGCCACTCATTCAGGCTCTGTGCTCCTACAGGGCTCCTCCTGTTTATCAAAGCACCATCTGCACTCAAGACAGAACAACACAATTTTTAAGAACGTGATGTTGGGAAGAATGTTTAGTTTTCAAACGAAAAAAAAAAAAATTTGAATGCTGTTTTATATGTTAAAAGCAACATGGCAACCACTGTAAGTGAAACCTGTTTGTATTTAATTTTTGGTACATTACCCTCGAATTTCTTTTTGTTTTTTTCCTGTAAAGAAATAAAGCTAGAACCCCCCCACCCCCACCCCCACCCCGTCTCCCACTCATCTCCGTTTATGTGTGTGTGTTTACAGATGTAGAAACAAATGGGCCAGACCCACATTGATATTGTTGAGGGGTGACATTATCTTTTAGCAGAGCACTTATCTAATCTGGCTGCTGTGGGAAGCTGGAGGAAGTGGCTATGGGACAGGGGCCGGGGATACTGCATCTTTAATTACCATTGATATCGCAATAGAGAAGAGAGGGATAGTGGAGTGTAGCTGCGGGGGGTGGGGGGGGGTTGAGAGAGGGAGAAGACCCGTGTTCACTTTTTAATTAAGGCTCCGTAGTGTAACTCGTCAATGTACATTATTGGAAGAATGAACGTCAATGCCATTGCTTTTTCTCCCCCTCCTTTATCTCTGTCAATGATTCAAAGACATGATTTATGGTTCGTCTCCGTCTTTCAGGATCATCCATCAAGCGCTGGCTCTGCCGCAGCGCCACCCGTTGTAAATCATTCTGAAAGCCTGTCACTCATTTCCATTAACCGTTCCTCTGTCGCTCTGGTCTCCGCCTCCCTCAACCTCTTTTTTTTTCCTCCCCCCCCCACTCCCCTTTCCATGCCTCACTCCTCCCCCTCGGTGCACAACCTACAGCCACGCAGGGTATCAGTTCCGTTCCGCTGCTTCATCCGCCTACCTTCTTTTCAATAAATTAACCACTTTCTCCCATGCAATGAATAAAAAGGCTCTGCACTCGTCTTGCAAACGGCACCTACTCCTCCTCCATTACAGCTGAACACCTTACAAATGTCACGCAGCTGACTCGTAGGCTAAATGAGCATATAGCACAGAAAAAATATTTTTGTTGCACTGACTTTTATAGTGGAAATATTTGAACAGCTTTGTTTGAAGTGTGGCATTAACGGACATATATCCCACACGTACAGGGCGCTGGATCTGGTTTTATTATGTTCCTGTGACTTGAGGATAATGAATAAACAAAAATGAATAAACAATAAAAAGCCATGTACCTAGTTTAGACTTTGTTCAGTCTTTCTTTTTATGCATTCATTCTGAGAATTACTGTATTCAACTTTAACAGTTAATGGAAACAATATTCTCTAATAGTCTAATTATTCCATGTAGTAAAAGCAACACTAAGTGGGCAGTGCTGCCATTAAATGCTGTTGGTGTTCTCTAATTTCTACCAGTGGTTTAATTCAGACACAATGACTGTAGTCTTTAACTAGCTTTTATAGAAACAGGTCTTATGAACAGAAATAATTGGCTCAATAGAGTGACTGTCAATCTCTTACAATGGTTGATGTGCCTGCTCTGGGGAGCCCAATTCACTGGCTTCTTTTTTTATTCTAATCAACATCTAGATATCAACACAGCAGAATACCCACAAACAGCAGAAAGCCTGTTTTGAGGGGAAACTTTCAACTATTGGGTGCCAACACATTTCACTATTTGGGCAGCCATTGTTCTCAGAATGGGCTGTCAAAGTGACAATGCGCACCAGGCAGATCCAGAAGTTTGCACTTTTCAGAAAACAGCGGGCCCTAATCATTTTGTGGAGGACACTTGACAACAAATTTGCCATTAAAATGAATCTGAATAGGAGGGAGCAGGGCTGTTTTGAAGCATTTCTGCCTCTCTTACTGTTGCTCGTCGTCTTGTCCCACAGAGCTCCAGGTTTGGCGGGCTTGCTTCTCTCCCTTTATGCTTGCCATGAAGCCGCCTTTGGTCCCACTAGAAACTGACAGTACCACGCTTCAGCTGCACATTCACTCTGTAGCCTCATTGTATTTAATGAAGGGAAAAAGTGGCAATCTACTATTAATGAACTTGGAATGTAAAAAAATGCCTCCCTTTGCTGAAAACTGCATAAAACTGCTTGTACAAGGAAAGCTTTGGCTGGAGCCTATCCAGAATTTAATGAAAGATCCATACAGGGACAGAGCGGGCGGGAAGAGTTAGTGAAATGCAGATTGTTTTAATAGAATACACACAGTCTCTTCCAGCTGCACTATCAGATTCATCAAGGCCTGACCTTGATGGAGGGCTGTTGTTGTTTGAGAGGGCCTGTGTTTAGGGTTCATGCAAAGTTTATGATGCAGGCACTGTATGTACTGTATATAGTATCTACTGATCTCAGGGGAAGACTAAATGGAACACAGTCCGCAAAGAGTGAAGGAGACTTGCCGCTGGCTGCTATTTGTGATACTTTCAAATTATATCTTGAACCAAGACATGAGGTCACAAGGAAATAAATTACCCATTTAATATTAAAAACAATTAAATCCTGGATTTTGACCCAGTGATTGAACTGGAATCGAAAAGCTCTTGATTTAGTCGGGCTAGTGGGCATGAAAAACAAACAGCACGTTAGGTGAGTGTAGGCCATCATACCTTTCACTCAGTATCTCATAAAACTAGAACAAAGGCCTTATGTGTGCAAGGCAGTGGTCCTTTAAACGATGGCCCACTTTCCTCCCTGCTGCCACGCAAACATTCCTGACTGACATTCAATCAGGGAAATTTGAACCAAAGCAAGATGGTCTTTTATTAGTACCGCCCTGTTTGGTCGACTGGTCAGGTCCAATATGCGGAGCGGTTTGAGTGGCACACTGTAAGATGATGGGTTCACTCTCTGATAAGGGTGAATGAGGGGTAAACTGCTATTCTGCAGAAAGGAACCATCAGACCTCATCATGTCGCTCCTGGAGAGCCGTGTCACAGGCTCTTCAGAAATCAAGTGACAGAGCGGCACGAAGGCTGCTCCCCTCCTGCTAGTGGAAAATACACTGGAGCCGGAGCCGCCCCGCTTCTGCTCTGCCAACTGGAACTTTGTATCAGTCAGGGCAGAAAAGATCATCTATAATCTGACAAATATACACTGAGGCTTTTAAGCCTCTTCAGTTGTAATGTCATCCAACATGTTAGTCAAATTGTTAATATTTACCTTTCCTTGTTAGCAGAAGAGGACAAATGGGAGACAGCCACGCCGTACAGTATATGTAACACAATACAGCTTATTCAGCGGCCGGTCATTTAAAGGGCGTGTTCACCTAAATTACAAACAATGTGTAGGAAATACACATACACTTATCTCTAGTGGCGTCCAGCCATGCAGATTGTTTTAGATTTTTTTGCCCAGTGTTGGAATTTTGTGTGGCGCTCACAGATTTGCAGTGGTGTAAGAAGTATTCATTCAGACCATTTACTTAAGTAAAACTATCAGTACTACTCTACAAAAATACTCCATTATAAACAAAAGTCCAGAATTCCAAATTTTATGTAAGTAAAAAACGAATTAGCAACAAAATGTATCAAAAGTAAATGTACTTATTATGCAGAATGGTCATTAGGGTCATTATTATTGCTTAACATGTAAGCTGTACTTAAATGTTGTAGCTAGAAGTGGTTGAATCTATAACAATGCATCATATTTTATAAACTGAGCATATTTTTTATATTGAATCTTAATGTCAAAAATAACTTGTAGCTACAGCTGTCAGATACATACATTTACATTAGTAAAAATAAAAATAAATAAACAGTAGAAATACTTAAGTTAAGCAAAAGTACCTCAAAATTGTACTTAAGTACAGTACCTGAGTAAATGTACTCAAAACATTAGAAACACTCAATATAATGTAGTACAGTCCATTGGAAGCTACAACCTAAATAATAAACCTATAGAACATTATTATCTTTGTAAACGTAGAATTTATGGCTGAGCTGTTGTATTGGATTGCATTAGATTTCACAGGTGTACCTAATAAATTGGCCACTGAGTGTATGTCTTTTGTAATTTGGTTGAAACAACCCTTTAAAAAAAGGTCCTGCCTACTAGCCATGTATATAGTAATATATTGTTCACAAATACCCAGCTGGCTTTGTGCTGCTGCTCTGGTAAACGTCTAAGAAACAGGATGGGAATGTTGTGTGTATAATTTTTTTCCCCTTGCCGACGCTGATAGGGGACCCTTTGGTGAGATGCAACACCAGGCAACTGCATGTGATGCGGTGGCTGTGGCACGTTCAAAGTGATGACTTAGGTGCTGGAGTGCAGATTGCAATGCTCTCCCACCGCTCACTTCCAATTAGGCAGCAGGCCGACTGATGCGTCTCGGAGCAGAAGCTTCTAGTAGGCATCAAAAGGAGCAGCGTCGCTAGATGACATCATGGAAGGAAAGGGGGCTCCTGGAGCTTTAGGCAGGGCAATCTGATGTGGCTCAGTAAATATCATGATCCGTGCAACAGGCAAGGACCGACTTTTAGAAATTTCCACATTTGTATCATTGCATAAAAATAACCCAATAATTCAAACTCAAAGGCTGCGTAGCTCAGACTGACTGCCTCGCCGTCCTTTTTTTGTGTGTTTGTTAGAATGTTGATTATGCATTCCAAAGTTCTCCGTGTTTTTAGTTAACAGAATGTTGGTTGTGAAAACATTTTTGATTAATTGCCATAATTATTGTGATCATTTTTGCCCAAATGAACAGCCAGATGGCAGGATATGGTGTCATATTTGCGATCCTATCATATTAATCTGGCTCTGGGTCCATCTGAACACATTGTGCCATTTGCTGTGTTCACAATCTGTCCTCAAGTTGTCCATGCCTTTTTTGAGTTGCGGGTTTTTATTTGATTATATTAGACCATTAAATATTAAAGTTGAGGGTGTATGAAAGCAAGGCATTTATCTGCATGAATAGGTTGTGTTTAGTGAAGTAAGTAATGCGCTTTAAGTAACATCTCCTTCATGCATACAAAAATTTACATGAGTGTTTCCGTCTCATGGTTTTGTAGTCAAAGCCTCAGAAAGTTCCTGCAAAACCACTTTGTGGGGGTTCACGGCTGCTTTTAAACACACTTTTCACTGTCTAATCTAGGGATTGTCCACCAGAATGTGTACCACAATACTGCTAATAACCATTTAATGCTAAATATATAGAGTCAGTTACAGTGGAGTCATTTAGAAGTGCTGAAATGAAATAATGGGTCATATGGGAACTAATCACACATTCCTATTTAAAAGCAAGTCAAAAACTATTATATTCTGTGATATCAATTAACCTCCAGACAAATTTTGTCAAAGAGAGCAGCCTGAATGTGATTGTTCTCTCTTTACTCTGCAGTGTCCTTGGGCTTGGGGAGACTGTTTCCTGACAGGGAACAATGAAGAGAGAGGTGTTTACAGATCTTTACAGATGGCTCCGGGGCTCAGAATTAGCTCTTCGCCATTTCTCATGTGATTCAGTTCAGACTTAACTTCAGATGTGTCATCAAGACTATCATCTCGATGTCTGACAATGTATCTATTTGATCTTGACGTGCTCTGCTCACTGAGTTAGTCAGATATCACTGTCAAATATTAAACCTTGTGACATGTGTGTCTCATTCTAATCATAGCTCAGTGAAGAAATCACATCATGGTGACTTTTATAAACACACCACACTGTTTCCAACATTGCAAGAACAAAAAAAAAAGCTTTGCAACTTTGGAATTACATTTTGTACACCAAGTACTTTTTGACTGACATTTCACACCTTTTAAAACAACAGATGAGCACAGTGACTAAGTGTTTAAATGTTTAAATGTTCAGACACAATTAATTGGGCACATTGCTCACATGTAAGTGCATACAGGAAGGAGAAACAGATGAAAGTTACTGAGACAGCCTGGAGATTGTTCAGTGATCCTGACCTGCGTTGTTAGCGTGTTCTTAGCCTATCCAGCAGGCCTCCTTTTTTTTTCTTTACATGACATAAATCTGGGAGATGAAAATGTCATGGAGCAGGTTCATTTTGCAAAGAGGTTTTGATTGCCATGCGCGTGTAATTGATTGTTCCAAGGACAGGGGGAAATCTAGAAATGTCATAACAGTCCTGCTTAGGTTGGTCCCACCACTAGGCAATCAATGAGAAGTAAAAAGAGATATTGATTTGCGAGCAGCAAAAACTGTAGCTTGAGACAACCGGAGAACGCTGGGGAAAGTGGCACAGACGTGCAGACCTGTCACTGGCACCCAATCTTCTCTGAAGATAGTGTTACCTCAGATACTCACAAAGTCCTGCGCTGGGTATTGCAGCTGTCCATTAGCTAAGCCTCTCCGGCTGCTAACTCTCTGTGACTTGTCAGATTAATGAAGCAAATGTTGACCTTCCAAGGGATAAATGTTGATGTTCTCAGATTTACTAAAGTTTCTACTGGCATGTTAACATTGGAAACAGAATGCCCTTTTACAGCTGGCACACACATTTCTAAAATGATTGACACAATTTGAATAGACTTACTTACACAAGGGAGAGGGGATTGAAGATACCAATGCTTAAAAGTTGAGTTGTAAATATATTGTCATGTAAGCCTTTAGCACCAATCCAGTTGGACAGCATGCTGCCATGGATGTTGCAGTAAATGTAATCTACTATTCCCTATGCAGCTAGCTGGTTTGTCTAGATGTAGGGGAAAAAGGCTTTTGGCTCAGAAACAGGCTGCTGCTTCTGTAAATCCAGGCCTTGCTATGCCAAGAGTCTGTTCTAACGGATAAAGGTTATAAACACTTCAACTGCCTGATTTATGATGGACACCTCAGGTTTTTTGACCTTTGCATATCTCTGTCTGAAGATATAAATTTGTAGTGACACAGATTGGAAGCTTTACAGCAGTTTATGACATGCTAAATCTCAGGCAAGGCATGCCAGCCTCTTGTTTTGTAAGGCTAGTTAGGCTGGGAGTTGCCTTGCTTGGACTCTGAGACAACATTTTCAAAGCAGGCATTCCCTTTTTTTTAAAGTTGTGGAGAAAAATGTTCTTGAGAATAAGCAATTGCTGATCTTCACTTTTGGTCTACACAATGACTCACCAGTTCTTACAGTTTGAACAATAATGTTTTGTGAAGCATATTGGCAGTTTGTTCTGTATTCTTGCCAAACTTGTTTGTCATAATATAATTACCTTTTTGGAGGTGTTGTCTGTCAATGTGGCATTGTCCTTGACTCTGATCTTGCATTTAAGAGTAATGCAGCTTGGCATTACAGCAGTACTGTGGTAGACCAAGAGCTGGCAAAGCACAGTTACAAATCGTGTGAGAAGCAGAGTTAGACATGCGGGTATCTTGGAGTGATCCCTGCCAGAAGGTTAATTGGTGCCTCTGGATGTCTGCTACTGAGGGCATCTGATAGAAAGAAATAGAACAGCAGAAGGGCAGCTGTTAATCTCTGTCAATTCACATTCATTCACATTAAAATTGATGTAAGTGGTTATTTCCAGGAAAACGGTACTTAGCCCATTCTTTGAGAAATACACATTTATCTTACAAATAGTGTAGGTGAAACTGAAATGCATGTATTGGTAAATATTTAATTCATAAAATATGCAGGAAATAGCCTTTACACGATGAGCCATTTCTATTAAACCATCACTGGACTGGAAAAACACTCATCTCCCCACTTTGGTGTACGTTCATACCAGCCCTTCAGTTTTAGTGACGACTTTGAAGAGAGAGGACCTCAACTGGGTGCTTGTCATAGCCATTGGTGTTCTCCTTCACTGTGAATACTATATATAAGACTATAAATAAAACATACCTCTGTGCTCTTGACAACTCTCTCCCTTAGCATCAAGGGTGTTTTGGAGGCCATCACTGATCTTGGTTGGCCAATCAAAACATCTCTCTTGCGGTGGATCAAGGTCACAGCACATTGGGTGTGTGCAGGCTCTTGTTCACGAGGCTCCATTCTCCATGTTTGTTTTGAAAGTCCGAATCCCATCTCCATCTCCATCCATTAGCTGGCAGGCAATTCACCTCCAGGGTTTCTCTTGAGGCACTTGTGAAATATTGATAAAAAAAAGTCTTATTTTCAGAAGGCAAAGAAGGGAAGACATTCTATGGGCCGCCCTGTCTGGGACTCCTGAGTGCTCAGCTTCAGCCATCCCCTCATGGAGTGCCCTCTATTCAGAAAAGAAATATTAACCACGTGAAATGCATAAGTGCCTGGAAAGGGCTGTTATGTCCTATTCATATTTAACTCGGAGCACATCTCTCCCAAAATGCACATTTTCCCAGCATGACTATGAGACGGAAAATATCTGAGATATGTGACAACACTGACAAACTGCATTTATTGCACGATGTCTTCAAAAGATATGCAAACACTGGTTGTGATATTATTGCGTGGGTTGCCGGATGGTTAGATTTCAAATAATCTGAAATAGTTATTGTCAGAAAGGACACTTTAATCTTCTGTAGCTTTGTTCATATTATGTTGAGCAGACCCTGCAGCCACATGAAAAATCCTCTATGCTGAGTCAGAGTTTCCACTAATTGGATGATGGGAAATATGTCAATTAGAAATACTGTTGTTTAATTATCTGTTAATTGAAGCAATAATGTTTGTGCTCTATGAGTTGGGAGAATGAACAGGTGAATAATGAAAGAAGTAATTGCTGTTTATGAGACTGTCAGGGAAAATATAATGACGTGACAGATTGCCAGTACTTTTTTGAATTTCTTTTAAATAATTGTCTAGTTTTAACATTGATAATTGAATCAGCTTTAACACCAGCATGATCAACATCTTCATTAGCGTCAGCATTCACATTTGCAACATATTTTTATTATTTAGCTAAATGTCTTTTTCTCATCTTTTTCAGTCAAGCTTTTTAATTTATTGATAGACAAATGTGGGACATGAAAACACTGGAGTTTGCGTTAAGCACTTCCTCACATGTAGCTTTAGGGAAGCTAAGGTGTTATGCAGGGGCAGCAGGCTTACATTTTCATTGTAGTTTTGAGGCATCCATAATCACTACGGAATAGGTCATTTACAATAACACTTAACAGGCCCCAAAAGAATCAATTTCCTTTTGTCACTTAGTGGTCAATGATCGTTGTAAACATCTCAACTTGCGGCCAGAATAAACCTTGGACACAGCACTAAGTCAATGGCTTGTCGTGAATCACATGGTGCTGTTACACCAGCAGCAGTCTGTTAGTAAAGACATTGTGTCCAGCTATACCTTCCAACCTCCCAAGGCACGAAGCAGTGCCCATTATGTTGTTTTAAATGGCTTCTGTGACTTCTCACAAGGAGTATTGTACCATGGGAATTAAATTATAAATGAATGTGTTATAATATCATTAATTTCTGTGTCTCTTCCTTTTCTAGTGTACATGCCTGATGAAGACGCTGTTCTTCAGGATTCCATCACTGAGGAAGATGGGGAGAACGACACTCAAACTGAAGAGGAATGCTCAGAGAAGACTAGCCCCAAAGTGTCTGATGACAAAGAGCTAGACAACAAGAGCACTAACACTTATAGCAACCAGAACTCTCCCATTAGTGTCCTTTCCAATCAAGAGGCAGAGTTGGAGTCACGCCTTAGCGACACTAGTGACAGACTCTCAGACTTCAAAACAGCCTCGCCACCTGAGAGCCACAGGGATGATGAAAGTCGCAGCTCCAAACATAAAGAGGAGACAGGCAGCAGCTTGGAGAAAATGAGGGCAGCCTATGCAAACTTCCTCTCTGACTCCTACTGGACGGGGATAGGAATGGACTTGAAAATCGGCAAAAACACCAGCAAAGCCAACTGTGACAGCACCAATGGAAGCACCAAGAGTGAGTTTGACTGGCACCAGGATGCGCTCTCTAAGACCTTGCAGCAGACACTCTCCCCAAAGCCTGCATCCAAACCTAACCTCTTTAGCTCTGTCCACTTGTACAGGCAAACCACCAAACCCTGTGGCTCAGTGTTCACAGGGGCCAGCCGATTTCGCTGTAAGGATTGTAGCGCTGCTTATGACACTCTTGTGGAGCTGACAGTCCACATGAACAAGAGTGGACACTACCAGGACAACAACCACAGCAAACAGAGTAATTCCTCTGCTTCGTCCTCTAAATCTAGAAAACGAAATTTTCAAGATATGGAAGGAAAAGAGGATGCACAAAAAGTTTTGAAGTGCATGTTCTGTGGCCACTCTTTTGACTCACTCCAGGATTTAAGCGTCCATATGATTAAAACAAAGCATTACCAAAAAGTGCCTTTAAAAGAGCCAATCCCAGTAATCACACCCAAATTGTTGCCACCAACAAAGAAACGGGCCTTTGAAACAGTGAGACCTTGCTCCCCTGACTCTACGACTGGTTTAGCAGGCTACACTGAGGCACAACGGGCCGCCGCCATTTCCAATGCTAACAATAATCGTTACGGGTATCAGAATGGAGCGAGTTACACTTGGCAGTTTGAAACATGCAAGTCCCAAATTCTTAAATGCATGGAGTGTGGAAGCTCCCATGACACCCTTCAGCAACTCACCACACATATGATGGTTACTGGACATTTCATCAAAGTTACAAACTCGGCTTCCAAAAAGGGAAAACAGTTAGCACTTGACCCCCTGGCCATAGAGAAGATCCAGGTTTTAGCTGAGCCTGCTGCCATTGACACTGAGGGAGAAAAGGTGCCTCCAAAAAATCCTTCCCCTGGGAGCAGTGACAATGATAGCCAGGGGGAAGGTAAATCAGACAAAATGGAAGAAACTGAAACTAAAGATGACAAGCAAGAGAGTGAGGATCAAAAGGCAGGCAATGGGGCTTTTAAGTACCCTTATCTCCGTGAGGAGGATCTTGAACAGGACTCAGGAGGAGGAGGGGACATTCTTAAATCTTTAGCCAACACAGTGGCCTCTGCCATCAATAAAGCTCAAACAGGAACACCAAGCTGGAGTGCCTATCCGAGCATTCATGCTGCCTATCAGCTCTCCGGCATCATTAAAAGTGCCCCTCTCTCTGCATCTCCCCCTACTCAGCTGAAGCAGACATTTAACCACAAGCTGAGACCGATTGCCCCGAAGGGGAAGTTATACCACGGTGCTGTGGGAGTTGAGTCTCCCCAGGGACAGCATCAAAATGTGGACATCAAAAAAGAAAAGGTTGGCATTAGCGATGGTAAAGAAAGTCAGAATATTAAGTTTGATCTGGTGGAGAATGATGACAGCGATTGTCAGGATGATTCCTCTTCCTCTTCAAAGCTTGATGCAGACTGTGTGAATGAAGGGAGTGAAGCGATCAAAGGGAAGTTGAGCCCAGATTTCTCTGACAGAGGCAAGACACCGAGCCCCTCTGCCAGCAATGGACGCAGCACTACTTCAGAGCCTCTCAGTGACACTCCAGCTATACTTGGCATAAACCCTCTTAGTGCACTGCAGTCAGTTCTGAACAATCATCTGGGCAAAGCAAATAAGCCCAATAACTCAAGAGCAGATAAACTAGCTGCTCACACCAAGTCTATTTTTGCTGACATTAACCGTAGCAGCGAGAAACCAGCTTTAATGCTTGGAAATGCCATAAGAAATAGGCCTGATAACACCTTCCTCTTTGTTAATGATGACCAGCCAATAGACCTGACAAAGTCTAAACACAGTAAGCTAAGTTCCTCACTCCTACAGCCCTCCACCCCGATGACACAGAAATATGCTTTGTCTGACATCGCAGATATGGTTAAAGTTCTTCCAAAAGCCACAACGCCAAAACCCTCCATACCATCAAGGATCCCGACTATGAAACTGGAATCAGATGTCAGGCGCTTTGAGGACGTGTCTGCTGAGTTGTACTCCGTCCACAAGCGTAAAGGTAGACAGTCAAACTGGAATCCTCGCCATCTTCTCATCTTGCAAGCTCAGTTTGCCTCCAGCCTCTTCCAGACCTCTGAGGGGAAATACTTACTCTCAGACCTCGGCCCTCAGGAACGGATGCACATCTCCAAGTTCACTGGATTGTCCATGACCACCATAAGCCATTGGTTAGCAAATGTAAAATACCAACTGCGGAAAACCGGAGGGACCAAATTTCTGAAGAACATGGACACGGGCCACCCGGTCTTCTACTGCAATGACTGCGCTTCCCAGTTTAGGTCACCGGGCGCGTTCATTTCCCATCTGGAATCCCATCTCGGGTTCCAAATCAAAGACATGTGCAAAATGCCGGTAGAGCACCAGACGAAGGTAGAGGAGCCAGAACTGTCGAAGGCCCCCAGTGTCAGAGCCACAGAGGCTTTAGTCGCGGAAGAGGACATTGACTCAAAGTTCAAATGTAAGCTCTGCTGTCGGACATTTGCAAGTAATCATGCAGTCAAACTCCATTTGAGTAAAACTCACAGCAAATCCCCTGACAACCATTCACAATATGTGGAAATGGACAAGGAGTAGTTTTTCATATTGTTGTCACTTTTATCCCTTTTTTTATTTTAATACACGGGTCAGATATTTCAACCATTTTTCAATTAGCGTTGTGTAGTGTGCATCATTATGACGTTTAAAACATTTCATAGAGTACAGCAAAGACACCCTGGTTAGAATTGTATAAGGAAACACTAAGAGATACTTTTGCACCCTGCTCAAATGCATCACCAGTAATGAAATGTATTACTGCTTGAAGAAACATAATTGCTGATGTTTGCATGCAATAGCCCTGGCTATGACTACTATTTATTTGTATGATATGTCAAGTTTCAATTGTATTTCAAAGACAAAATAATGAACTAATTGTACTTTACAACTTCTGTGATAACAGTACACCTGCATAAATGTGCAGCTGTTAAAACAGGTAGCCCGACACATGATAACACACATGCAGACGTGTACAGTGTATTGCTACGTAAAGATGTTTTGTGTTGCAATGATAGAAGAGAAAAAAGCACTTTAATAAATGTTTAATCACCATTTTAGACTCGGATTCTGTACATGACTCAAAAATAATTAGGATATTTCACATGTAAATATATTTTAGAAGAAAAAGAACTGTGCATTTCATGCAACAAGGATAACAGCAAGACAGATGAAACCTGTGATACCTGCACCTTTTTTTACTTATTCAAATAAAGAGTTAACATTTGATAACAGCTTGTATATCTTTTTTCTCTTGAAGTGTTTGCTTGCAAAGTTAGCAGCTTGAGTTTGTTTTTAAAATGATTAAGATATTATATATGTGTGTGTGTGTGTATATATATATATATATATATATATATATGATTTTTTTTTGTTATCTCTGATATCAGTCTTATACACACTGACCATCTGATGAATTTATTGGCAATGAATTTATATTAAATGGTCAAAATTCTATTCAATATGACATTTGACTACATGTTAATAACATTGTATTAAACTATTTCCTAGGAAGCTTCCCAGAAAGATTTGGTATTTTGGTACTGGAAACACTTTTGAATGTATTATTGAAAATATTACAATTTATTTACAATGAAACCTGAATACAATGAAATGAGTGATGATTCTTTCAGTCAGTGTACAGCAGGTCAGCTAAACATGCAACAATTTGACATTTGTCTACAGGCAATTATGCAATTCAACATACATGGAGCATAAAGTTACCAATAAGACATGAATAATAAATGAATAGTTACTTTGGTTTAAATTAGCTTTTCTTTCAAAATAGGATTTTTATTTTCCTTATAATTAATACCAAAATACATAGTTCTTCCAGCAAATTTCTGAGGAAATGATCAGGAAAATATTACAGACCGATAAAATGAAGTTACCCAAGTATCTCATATTTAAATTCACACTATCTTCCTCATATTACAAGTTTTTAAAAGCATGGAGAACCTCAGTGTGACAAAGGACAACACCCTCATACTGTACACTGCACTGCATTCTCTTTTTTTACCTTATGACTTTTAGATACACCGCAAAGATACATCTTCTTGTCAGACTTTATTGCTTTTCTGCGAACGCCACTGCTGTTGCTGCAAGATGGTATCATAACAATTAAACATATTTCCTCCAGCTCTATTATTTCAAGGCTATTAAAAATAATTGCCTTCTAAATTCATAAACATTTTATGCAATTCATCTCTTTTCAAGCAATCAAGTCCTCAATTACCTCCACCCATCAAATCTCTATTTTATAACGGCCAACTGACATTTGATGGTAAATGGGAAAAAGCACATGGGCACTGTGGTGATTTGAATGCTGTGACACCAACTTGCCCCCTATTGTTGGAAATGAGCAGGCAATCACGTTGTTCATCAGATGACTCCTAATGCAGTTAAAGTATTCAGCTATAATTTCTCCCTGCATTTATAATTACTGTCAAAGACCACACACCTCAGTGAGCAGATTAAAGCTATAAATTATTTAGTGCCTTTCTTTGCCGATGGATCTCTGATTTGTCTGTGGGGCCATTATGTTTTAGAGGAGCAACTCATTCTAAATTGAAGAAAGCATTGTCCTTAAGATGCAGCAGAATGCTTTGCAGGAGAAAAAAAAGATGAGGATATTACTGGTTGTTTGTGTTTATTAATTGATTTTTACTAACAAAAGGGCATATAATGCAACACTGGATTTTTCAGTTTTATTGAAAATAAATGTTATATTGACTTAGCACTTATGTAGACTACCAGTACACTTATGAGGACGCAGCACAACCTAGTAGGGATTCACCCAAGGCTAGCAAAAGAAAAATGCTGTCATCAGTGCAATCACCGAAGGAAATTAGTTGTCTCTGACCATAATTTGCTCTAATAAGTCAAAGTCAAGGTGGGATTTATTGTTCGAACAGAAAAATGCTATGTGGCTGTGATCTAAATTTAAAGCCAACTTTGCCAGGTCAATCTGAAATGTATCATTTAAGCACCAATCATTTCAAGGCGTGTAAACTGAAGTGGGTGAAAATCAAAATGCAGTTGTTCAAATAATAACAATGCTGTCTTATAGGAATACCTGTGTTATTAAATACTGATATACTTCAGGTAACACATTGCAGGTAATTAAGTGAAATAAACCCATAATTCTTTCGATGCTCTATTTTAATTCATTTTGGGTGTTTGCATATTAACACAGTTAATCACACCGTATATCTAGCATGTCATGGCTAATTACAGAACACAGTCAGCTTCTGCAATTACACACACACACACACACAACACTGAGAGAGAGAGAGAGAGAGAGAGAGAGAGAGAGAGAGAGAGAGAGAGAGAGAGAGAGAGAGGGAGATCATCTTGGTTTTAAACTGATTGATTACGTTAGATATTAAGCACAGTAATATGTTCGTACATGGACCTACACAGTTTATACAAAAAAAATAAACACATCTTTTTTTTGGAAGATTGGCTGTATGTGTCTCGTCAGTACAGTTCCTTTTAGTGAGAAATAATAAATAAATAAAGATGATAAAAGAAAATGTGGTTTGAAATGGATGTAGTCATGGCTCAGACCATTTCTCTCAAAGAAATCACTCTAAATGTTATGAAGCCAATCAAAATCTACAGCCCACACAAATATGATTTATTATTTTCACTGTTAGTATCATTGATTTACCAAAGTCTAGCTGTGAAAGTGTTTTGAAATGTCTTAAAGCATCGGAAATGTCTCACTGTCTGCCTCTGAACATCAAAAGTGCTCATATTTTTCTCAGCTTGGAGTTACTCTCTAAAACAGTTCTAATAGCTTAGTTGAAAAATCTAATTATGCACATAAGTACACTTGCATTTCAGACGCAGTGAAACCCGACCTTAGCAAAATCGACGCCCGCTCACATTTGCAAATCCTTTGTCAATCTGTCATTAAACTTGCTATCAAATAATGATAAGTGTACGCTCCTTGCTTGCACTGGCGTGTGTCTCCCTGATGCTGATGTGCTGTAATAAGGCAAATGTGCATCAGAATTTGCCTGCTTGGATACACACAAAACATTTACACTGTGCCTGACTTTGCTTCGCCCTGCGCCAGACAAGCATGGATTCTCTGCATCATCTGGCCTGTAAACCAGATAAGGGGGGAAGTAGGGTTCAAAATGTTCATCACACAGCAGCAGGGTAATGACTAGCTCATGTGTTTAATGAAGGGCTTTAGAACTTATAGCTATAATGACCCACATCCTAACTCCCTTTCCTCCCATTTATTCTCCCCAAAGTCCTCAGGTTATTACGTCCCTGTGAGAAATATCCCAGAAAGAGAATTGCATCTCTCCATTGTCCTTTTTACCTTCATTATACCATTGCAGATATACAGACATTATATTTTTAAAAGAGGAGCAAATACTTGGAACATAAAAAAGCTGTGAGAAATGATGTACCCAAACGCTGTAGCTCTTCTTATTTTGGTAAATAAAGCTGTAAAATATGCTTCATAATGAATTCTGCCTCCTGAGAATGTGAGCTCTACAAGACAAAGAGGAATGCATGTATGTCTTCTCTCCTACATACATCATATCTCAAATAGCCCATAGTCCTCCACTGTTAATGGTGTTGCTTCAAATATGCTAATTAAGCAAAAATAAGTGATGAATGGAATACATTTGATCAATCAAGTAGGCCTAAGCCCCTGGTGCTGCATATTCATTGTACATCATGAATATGAAACCAAAGTCATTTATCAAATATCAGTTGCACATTTGTATCTTATTAATCATACATGCTGAAACTTCTGTCTTGTCAAAAAAGCTGAAAGTTGATGAAGCACTTGCAAAAAGGATTAAACTCAGGGAACTCAGGGTAGTGCTTCAGTTATAATGCATGAGGTATTTTTCAAACTTCCAGAATCTTAAACAGTTCCTTGCTCCTGATAACTTTAAGATCATCCTCACCCTTTCCATGTTTGTCTTTTAATTAATCCCCCCCACTACCACCACCCTTTTTTCTCTTTAAGATATTTGCTTGTAATGACTGCTTAATAATTACAGATACTGCCTTGCTTTGAAAAGGGTTATTGATTAAATTTGATAACATTTGAGGTTTTACCAGTGAGCCAGACTGTGACTACACACTCAAATCACAGGGTCAAAATGCCCTCCCGCCTGCTCTTAGTCATACTAAAAATAAAGAAAAAAGAAGTGAAAAACAAAAGGTTGTGTAATTCATCAAACTTTTAAGACTAGCAAGTAATACAAAAAAATGATAGAAATGTACAACTTACAGTTGTGTTTGTGTTTACAAGTTGGGAAGCATTATACTGAAATCAATCAAGTGTTTTAGATATTTGCTAATTAGTATCCTTTTCAGATGTTTTTTGAACAATTATAATGCAGATGCTGGTTGTAGTGATGGAAGTTTGGTTGTTCCAAAAATATGGTCTTCTGTATTTCAGTGCATATTGATTAAAGGAAAGTCCGAAAATACACGAGATGAAAGTCCTGTAAGTGTCCTGTGAAATATAAAAGAAGGACTACTTGGGTTATTTACACAAACTACAATTAAACTGTTATACTGGTATAATTGCTTTTTAAACTTACATGTCACTATTTGATAGTGATTGTTTAATAATATCTGTATCCTTTGCACATGATTTTGTACAACTAACAAAACTAAAACTACAGTTTGAACCCAGATATTTTTAGAGTGTAATATAGGATTTTGACGATGCTTAAATCATTTAATTTTCTCTTCACTCTTTATTAGAATAAACAGCCCCTAAGAAGACATTTAGCGTGATACTGACCACTGAAAACCACATTTCTTTTACATGGGTTTCAGTGCTGCATGTTAGGGTGGAGCATCATATTTTTTCAGTAGTAGGAGAAACATTTAGCAGAATAGAAATGAATAATTGATTCATAACAAGTGAACACAAGATGAATAAATAAAACAAATGTCTTTCTTCTTTAGCTGATTTATGATATTATATAAAAAACTGATGCCATTAGCTGTTGCCAAACCTCTGTGTAACAATGTGTGGAGGTTTTCATTGCCATCATATAGTGGATGAGAGAACTAACACTTGATTGCCAGCAGTTCATCAGTGCATCCTTCATATTTGTCACCCAGCCTGCCTCAAGGCAGCGTGCTAGCTCAAATTGAAGCTGACATCTTCCAAATATGAAAGCAACAAATCACACATTTTTATTGGGCTTAATCTCCAGCCTAGCCCCCTTGCAGACATCAGCACAATCATGGACGCTGCTCTAATTCTTGCCGACTGGCTGCTTGTGCCTCCCAAGCATCTCTGGACTCACAGAGCAAACGCAAATGGCCAGGCACCAGAGACGGGGGTGACACCTACGCTTATTAGGAGGCTTAAATATGGCGCTAAGAACATGTGCAACTCGTGTAACAAGGTTGTGCTTTAAATAATCCATTGGTGAGCTGTAAATAGAGATCATATCTGGAAACATGCTCAAACATATTGGATCTCGTGACAGATGAAAAAGCGAATGTCCGTGTGACTCACTGGATTATTCAGTTGTTTGACTTGTATATTCACAATTGATGTTTTTAATATGTTGCATCTGAACGTCTTAGGAGGGAGTTGTTTTTGAAAACTAAGAATAGCAACCAAAGACATAACTGAAGAAGAAAAGTAAAAGCACAGTGCAGGTTTTCTGTGTCCAAGCAGAGGTCCAACTAAAAGTAATGTAAGAAAAAGTCAGATTTTCATTACTAAAATCTAATTTTTAGGGAAAAATCTGGAAAAAGGGTCAGGTGCCTCATGTTTTAAATGAATTCTAATTCCTTCATTCACTCCAGTGTAACCAGGTCATTAATGATTTATACTGTGTGAAGATAAATGGTTAATGAAATTCTCATTAAAGGGGAACTCCACCAATCTTTTACACATCAAAGTCTGTTTATAGGAGACCTTGTGCATATGTGATATAAATGGCCTCAAGTGATGTCATTTGAGTACGGGCTGAAGACCACTACTAATACTACAAGCATAACACACCTAAATCTCTGACTGAGCTGTTAGTAGTTGAGTTGCATTGTGTGTAATGTAGGAGCCACGTTTTTTTATCCATGACTGTCCATCAATGTTATAGGAGTGCAATGCTAAATCAGTCTACTACTCTTTAAAGATCACTCAGACCACAGTGTAAAGTAATTATATACTGTAGATAAATCTAGAAACTACCATTTAGTGTAGATGTAGGTGGTCCACAAATGTGTGACTGAGCGTCCCAGCTACATCCTGTGCTGTAAGATGTGTGGACAACAGAGACACACAGCTCTCAAGAACAAAACATATCCAGGAACCATAAAGACTTACTGCTGGGAGCAAACAGAAACCCAGTCACTTTTTGTCCGATTTTAGCCAAGAGAAACCCATTTTTCGCAAGGCTCTTATACCATAAAGTGCCAGTGTGTGTGACAGGGGGGCTTTAAATGTTCTTCAAAGATAAACTGAACCCAAAAGCCAGTGCCAAAAGAAACAAGATAGCAATTGACTACAGCTTTCTATAGGACCAGGCATCCACTGGATGTATTGTTGGTGTAATTTCTAGCTTGACATTTGCCACAGTGAAAATTAGACTATTTTGGCTGCTCACACTGTAAGACTGGTCATCATCTTATAAAGCTGTTACTGTGAACATGTTAGCAAACCGTTGTCTATTTACACATTCAGCAGAGACAAAGCAACATGAGCATTTATTTTGAGTCATGTTTCGATTCATTCTCCTTTTAGCTCTGTTTTGGTCTGCAGCAACTCTTTAACTGCTAAATGCTCCACTATGTTCACTAGCTAGCCGCTAACTTTGTCTGTCTGCTGTTTGGCACTAGGTATACTGCGTGTGTGTTTATCAAAGCTTTTTGTGCTGGAAATGTGGTTGATGAGAATTAATTAAATCAGTAAATTGGTGGGCTGTCAAACCAAAACAAAGAGCTTAAAGATGTTTAAATGCTCCACAGAGCTGAGGGCCATTTGAGAGTTGGGTGATAATTCTGTGGTCCTGTCACTACGAGTGACCCCTTTAACATTATGAATATTTATTTCCACTATTGTTAATATAGAAATATTGATTAGAGGAGCTTTAATATATCCAAGTAACATTCAAGATTCATGTAAGAGTCACACAAGAGTAGTGGAGCATTCTTTAAAGCAAATATTGCAATGCAAATTCAAGTGATTTGCCTATTAGATGAACGCAACAGTATTTACTTACCTGTTGATTTCTGCTGAAACTTGAGAAAATGGTGAAACTCACAGCTGTGTTTTACGATTTTCAGAATTACACAGATGAGCCCGGGGAGGAGCTGCGCAACATCTGCTTGCTCATTTATGTGTCAAACCAAAAACATCAGACATGACTGATCTTACTTTGACAAAACTTGGAGAATGATGCATCTCACCACTGCTGCCTAGCGTTTACAATTGCACTGATTGGTCCAAGGGGAAATTACATTTCAAAATAAAGTGACACATTTGTTGCTGATTGGCCCAGATGCGGACATTTTGGGGACAAGATGTTTACTGCTACTTTGTTTTATCAATATACATTTTCAGAGGGCGTATTTTTTCTTAAATATTATAGAATTTGTAAGATTTGAATCATTTTATTTCATGGATATTCATCTGCACATATTTGAATACTCTTAACATCATAGCACAGAGAGGTATAAGAATTGCAAAACCCACGGAAAGAGGCTGGAAAGAATTTGACTGTCAGCAGTGTGCAAGGTCGTCCTCACTGTAAACTAACAACCAAAATTGGAAGGGATTGGATTTGGACCCCTCGCATACTGTCAGGAGAATTCAAGGTTTGTTGGCTCGGTTGCAACCAGCAGTCAACGAGGGCACACCAATGCTTTCTTTTTGCCACTATAAATTTGTAGGGCTAGCTGAAGCATTTTCCTTTCCTCTCCACTGTTCACACCTTTCTATTATTAGATCACTTCCTGACTCGCTGCTACATCGGCCCTAAAGCCAGAAGCACATATTCCTCTCTTGTATTGTAATTACCACTGCTGCTACTACAACATAACCAACAATGACCTTTTTGATTAACAAGCATTTTTACAATCTGCGGCTTCGTACGTATACTGTAACAAATATCACTTGACCTAATTTGGATCCTAATCCTCCCCACATCATCATCATCGTCACTTTACTTAAATAGTTAAACACTGAATCTGTAACATGTGACATAATACCAGACAGAGCTGTATTATTTTAACAACTGAATGTTCTCATTTTCCCTTGTCTATCAGTCAGCCTGAGTGGATGGTGGCCAGGAGGGGGATGGGTTGATGGATGGATGGAGGGATGGGGGGGGTTGAGTACTGAGCTCTCCACCTCTTGCCCTCCGCTGCTGTCATCTGTTGCCCCACAGCAGGCCAGAGGTTGTTGGCGTTTTGCTCACTTGTAATCCGTCTCACTGTCTGGCTGCCGGCTCTCGGGTCACCTGTCACTCAAGTTGACATGAATCACCATTGATGCCAGCAGATTTAAGCTATTTCTCTCCGTCTGTAAACACAGCCTGGGTCCATGGACCTCTAGCAAAATAAAACAAACAAAAAAGTTCCCCTCACCACCCTCCCAAAATGTTGTCTAATCACCCATAAGAGCTTGAATATGGTTAGACATGTTTGGTTTTTTGTGATATAACTCCAATTAAATGTGGAATGGTAATCAGGTTGTGTTAATGTGACATGACATGCTGCTGCAACTCACTTTTCCAGCCCCAGATGAGGACACATTGCCAAACTGAGAAAACACAGGGTCTTGACAGTAAATCTCCCATCAATATGACACAAAGTGTTTTGATGATATAAGGCAGATTTACCATGAGGTCCATGTACCATCAGAAAGTGATGGTGACTTTTTGAAATATACACTATCCTCAACATACAGAGTACCCACCAGCCTGAGAAGTTGCAAAAATACCAAAGAAAGTCAGCCAAGAACCTAAAGTTGGTGGTCCCCCACTGCTGTCACTTTTTGACACTTGGTTGGTAATTCAAGGCCAAAAACCTTTTAGTTTTTTTCTTGATATTTTGAACAAGAAATTAAAGGTGCCCTGTGGAGTTTTCTTATAAACAAACCAAAGTTTAAGTTCAGTGTTTCTCATGTCACAGAGGCCTGAAAAATTCGTCTTCCTCACAAAACATTTTTAAATATTTTTTAAATATTTAAAATCCTGCATTGTTTACATTTAGTGCTGCTAGTGGTCAAAAGACTCTATTGGGGACCGTTAACCTCTAGAATCTATGCAAAAAGGAGTTCCTTGTGTTTATATTACAACCTGCAAATTGTAGTGTATATATTTTGCACATATGGGGTATCAATATAATACTTACTGGGTGCAGTACTAAGGAAATAACAAACACACAAAAAGTGTAATTTATTTCTAGGTCCAAACACATTTGGACCTAGAAATAAATTACACTTTTTAAATGACACAGTAACACTGGTGGTACATTGCATTAAGTACAATTTTGAAGTACTTACTAATTTCCATTTTATGCCACTTCATACTTCTACTCCATATATTTCAGAGGACGTCTTACATCACTGCATATATGTGACAGCTATCTTTACAAATTATAATTTTACATAAAACTCATCTTTTCATTTAACCGTCTTATTATTTAGAATAATAAAAATTAGCTCCACCCTGACCAACTGCAAGGGTAAATTGCTATTTACACATCCAATAATATAATATATAATAATATAACACTCACATATGCCATTTATCTGCATTTAGTGTTTGTACTTATACATTTACATTTTCTTGTTTTATTTATGTAACATTGTAGAAGCAGTAGAAAAAGGGTGGCAATACTGATACTGTGAGGAACTGAATTATGGTAAAATTATTAACAACAGTTTAACATTTTAAACATTTGGGTACAATAGTGTAAAAGAAAAAGCTTTCGAAAGTGATCAAATGTTTTAAAAAATAGGGTGCTTAAAACTTTATGACACGTGGGGAATAAAAGAAGAAGTAGAGAAACTGCACTCAAAAGAGAATTAGTAAAATGGCTATGGCTTGTGTTTTTTGAAATATAGACCTGCCAGATTATTAAGTCTAAATCTGGACTTCATAAAGGTTATAATATTCAGTTTTGCTGAAACAGTTTTAGAGACTGATTCAACCCACCGGCCTTGAGGCTGTAGTTCGTGTTTGCTGTTGAATTGTATTGAGTTATACTGAAAGTTTGTGTTTCAGATGTTTAATCTACCCTCACTATATGAATGAAGTGCCTGTCTTGTTACCCAGTAACAGTTTTACCATAACCCGCAATTATTGAAACAGGAAGTTGTAAAAAAAAAAAACTTTTAGTGTAAGTTTATTCTAAGTATTTCTTAAACACAATGTTGTTACCTCCTTAGTTCTTTTAAGTAAGTATTTACAATTAAAAGTGATATCCTGCATGAATAACATAATTGCATTGTAATTTGGCAGCTGTTATCTATGGTATTACCCTCAACCAGCACCATGTTGTAGATCGTTTCTACCTTATTTCTTCTTGATTTATCTCTTAATTTTACTAAAAGAAATTGTCCAATTTGAGAATGTTCTTCATCCTCTGCATATCTGATATATGCATCCTCTCCAGCCTCATGTAGGAACTAATGCCACAAAGTCATAACAGTTTCTGAATTTATGAAAAGGCTACCTCTCCAAGCGTGAATAGCAGCTACAGTAGCAGCTCCATGATCAGACGAAAACAAAATGACACCGGTGAAACTAGATGTGCGTCTTGCACACTGGGCATGCTATCAGATATCTAACAGGAAACTGAAGTATTTTTTTAATTTTGATTTCATGCAGAAAATGCACTGAATATCAGAGAAGCTAGATTGATCTAATGGCGCGAATAAGCAACGGTGATAGTATGAGCTGCAGAGACAGTTGTCACTGTGGTCAAGATTCAGACATGGACATGTGCAGCCTTAAAAACCAAGCCACTGTGCAGACAGGGAAATCAATACAGCGTTTTGTTATCTATCTCTATCTTACAAGTTAAAAGAGAAGGATTATATGTCATAGAGTGAGCCCAGGCAGACTCAGGCATAGATCTATCATTGTAGAGAGTCACAGGCCTTTTCCTGTGTAAATCATGTGTCACATGGGCAGCAAGTTCATTCTCCGGCCATGGAATACATTTAGGCCTTGGACACGGACTTCCATTTTTCACTTTTGATCGAGTGCTTCCCTGCAGTGCTGGACCTGTAAGTAGATTATTTTCTAACATGACGCCTTCATTGTTCGTTTTGTTATTGCTGTCCGTGTCATATCAAACACGGGGAAAGATTTTGCTTCATGTGCTAAAACAAGTGATTGATACATTTTAATTACTCCACTTCTCTTAAGAGTGCGACTGTCAAAGCTGCTGAGGTTTTAATCTGACAAATGCTTGACAGTGAAACAAGAAAGGCAAATAACACACCTGTGGCAAAGTTGTGAAGGTACTGAATTTCTCCCACCTGAGCAGTCAGTCCTGCACATGTCAGAGGCTTCAGTACAACCGCAGGATTCCCATAAACCAAAAGCTCAAACAGAGTCGAGACAGTGAATGATCCGACTTCATCGTTTACAGAAGCCTCATCCTTGTGGATGTTTCTGAACCATCTCTCATGTGGAACGTAATGCTGACCGTGCGAGGTGGATAGTAGCCACTGAAAATATGAACTGTCACGCACTGTAATACATCCTTTCAGGCAAAGATAAAGGGCTCTGCTGAAGATGCTGTATGTGTTAAAGACCTTGATAAAAAATGTTTATCTTGTTATTAAAATATAATATCCAAGCAGTGATTGATTTTGCATTAATGACTGTTATACAGCAAACCATAAAGACATTAAAAAAACGGATTCCCAGCTTTAGTCTCACATCCTTGGCATAAGAAGGCAATCTTGTGGTGTAGCTACCGAGGTGGGAGCTCTATTCTACAGGTACTGTATATTCTAAGTTATGGGTACAAAGACAGGCCAGCAGGTAGTCACTCATTCACGACATCTATATTACATCTGTGAGATGGGGTCTTCCAGAGACAATCGTTCCTACGATTCACTCTCAGCGCACAAGAATCATCTTATGTCATGAAAGTATGTGAGCGCTGAAATTGTCAGACAGCTCCCACTTCTAGCTTCCATCATCTCTTCCCAAAGCATTTCGATTTAATTTAACTGTGCCGGGAAGTGCTTTCATTTTGTTTTAATGAAGTTTTAAAAGTTGGCTGATCTGTAACGTAAGCTGCTGCTGTGGTCCAACTTTCACTTACCTATCATCTGTTCTCCGCGTGATTGCCACAGAACACAATATGATGACCTGTCAGCCATTACACCGTGTGTAAGATATTCCCTGGTTCCCTCAGAAGTTAATCACTAGTGCAGAGAAATAAGTCTGTCCTGCAGTCTATCTATCTATCTATCTATCTATCTATCTATCTATCTATCTATCTATCTATCTATCTATCTATCTATCTATCTATCTATCTATCTATCTATCTATCTATCTATCTATCTATCT
>JAVQJL010002639.1:0-17500 GCA_036024295.1 Nannoperca obscura
AAACACTGTAAGAAACGGGAAGTGATCAGAAAACACTGTAAGAAACGGGAAGAGATCAGAAAACACTGTAAGAAACGGGAAGTGATCAGAAAACACTAAGAAACGGGAAGTGATCAGAAAACACTAAGAAACGGGAAGTGATCAGAAAACACTAAGAAACGGGAAGAGATCAGAAAACACTGTAAGAAACGGGAAGTGATCAGAAAACACTGTAAGAAACAGGAAGTGATCAGAAAACACTAAGAAACAGGAAGTGATCAGAAAACACTGTAAGAAACAGAAGTGACCAGAAAGCACTGTAAGAAACGGGAAGTGATCAGAAAACACTGTAAGAAACAGAAGTGATCAGAAAACACTGTAAGAAACGGGAAGTGATCAGAAAACACTGTAAGAAACGGGAAGAGATCAGAAAACACTGTAAGAAACAGGAAGTGATCAGAAAACACTAAGAAACGGGAAGAGATCAGAAAACACTAAGAAACGGGACGCGATGGAACATTAAAGTCCTATAATATATTCAGATGTAAACTCACTCACATTTAAAGATCCCTCCTTTCTGTCCTGCGCTCCGATTGGCTGGATGAGACAACAGGAAGTCATTACTGAGCGAGAAGTCTCATCACGAGCACGACTTCAGCTCTGAAAACATGTTCCCAACTCACCGTCTCCCAGCGTGAACAGCGTGGTGTCGTTGACTGCAAGACAACAGACGAGACGATGAGACGAGCAAAGAAACGGAGGCGGGGCTAAAGACAGACCAGACCCTCCTGGGACGGACCTTGTTTGGTGATCTTGCACAGCTCCTCGTTGCACAGGTCCTCCACTCGCTCCCTGATGTCCAGGATGGCGTCTCGTACCGGCTCAAAGGAGGCTTCTGGATTGACCAGCACGGGGGGCAGCTCGCCGGCCTCCAGGGGACCGCACATGGACTCGCACGTCTGCGGGACAACATGGCGGACAGGAACTTTAAAAAGCACCATTTTCATCCACAAACGTCCGTGTTTGTGTTTAATTATGGAGATTTTAATTAGCAGAACACTGCTGAGGAGCACCACCTCCTCCATCACTACCAACGTCTTGGTGGAGCCTACCTGCAGGTAGTGGATGTGGTCCTCGCAGCGGGCCAGGTCCTTCATCTCCGTGTCCCTCCTCTTCAGCTCCTTGATCTGGGCCTCCAGGCTGTCGGCCACCTCCTGAGCCTGGCCCATCTTCTCCTGGCTGGCCCGGTCCAGCACCTGCTCCAGCAGCTCCTGCAGCCGCTCCACCGAGCACTGCAGCTCCGACAGCACCTGGTCCGTGTCCTGGTGCACCAGGTCTGAGGAGCGCTGAGCAGGTGGGGGGGGACATGTCTCAGTACGACACATTACACATGCAGCAAGACCAGAGACTCAGACACCAACCTCCAGCGCCTCCATCATCTTCTTCATGTCCTTCAGCTCCTGCTCTCGGTCTTTCAGCCTCTGCTGATTCTCCGCCTGCATCTCCGACAGCACCTTCTGCAGCAGGAAGACACACGAAGACAGACACGGCATCAGACAGACAAACTCAAGCTGCAGGTGTGACGGAGGAGGGTGGAGCTCTGTGAACGGACAGGAATGTGGTTAGGAATGTGCTCCACCCGGCTGGAGCCACAGTGAGCAGGTGGGGTCAGGCGGTGATAGTGTGTGTTTGTTGGCCCACAGCGTCTCCAGTGCGTCTCCCTTCTGTCTCGGGGTGTTCAGGTGCAGCCCCGGGTTATGATACATGAATATTTAGCTCAAGGGGAAACTGTTTAACTCCTAATCGCTGGCTGCAGCCTCTCATATGTGAACACTTCCTGCTTTTCTTTGTCTCGCGTGAAGATAAACTGAACATTTATTATGTTTTTGACGTGTTTGTTGGACAAAAGAGACAATTTTCACTATTTCCTTTCCCCTTTTATGGAACAAATGATAAAGCAGTTGATTAAACACAGCCTACATCACACCGTGTGACTGCATAATAAAAGTGGCTCGGGGCAGCCTACCTGTTTCTCCAGGCGCTCAGCTTTGGTGGACACACACTCGTGGCCCTTGTGCTGGTTGCTGGTGCACAGCCAGCACACGAACACTTTGCACTGGCGGCAGAAGAACTCCTGCAGGTACTTGTGCTGCGTGCAGATCTTGTCCGCCAGGTTGCCGGTGGGTGTGATCAGCTCGTGCTGCTTCAGGGACTTCTTGGTCTGGTGGGGCTTCAGGTGGGTCTCGCAGTACGAGCTCATGCACGACAGGCAGCTCTTGACCGCCGCTCGCTTCTCTCCTGGGCACATGTCGCACGGCACTTCAGAAGAGGTCGCCTTCCCTTGGGATCGAGACGAGGAAGCCTTCCGCATGGACTCACGCACGTCTGCTTTGAGGGCCCCTTTCCGGAGCTGCTCTACAGCCTCGGCCAGCATGGTGTTCCTGGACAGCGAGGGCTTGGGGCAGAAGGTCTGGCGGCATTGCGGGCAGCTGTAGACGCCCTTGGGGTCGTCCTTGCTCCAGTAGTCCTTGATGCAGGCCATGCAGTAGCTGTGCCCACAGGGGATGGTGACCGGGTCGTTTGGGAGATCCAGGCACACGGGGCAGTTGAACTGCTCCTCGGTCCACAGTTTAGCGCTCATGTTGAGACTGAAGGTCAGCAGGTGAGACACACAATCTAAAGCCCAACAGCAAGGAAGAGAAGGATCCAGAGAAGTAAAGAGGAGCGTTTCACCTCTCAGGTGAGCGCCGGGTGGGCGGGGCCAGAGCCACCAGGCAGGTCTAACGGGGGAAACAGGTGTCGGTGGAAAACTGATGAATGCCAAGAAAGTAAAGGTGTGAATGGACGGATCATTAAGAGGAAATGTCTCAGGGACACCTGAAACATCACACGGGTCCTAACTAAACACAAGAAGATCAAAATCAATTCAAATAATTAAAAAAAGGCCCACAGTGTCGAAGTTAAGTGATTTAATACCTTTCCAATAATCACAATATCCACTGTTGGGCTGGAACTAGAATATAACTTGTCACTAGGTGGCAGTGTTGCACCACCCTGTCGTTTAACTAGCTTCATCTGGTGCTTTTAAATGTCATTATATATGTATTAAAAACTAATTATAGGATGTTTTAACTTTCACATATTCAAAAACAACAGATGTATAATAACATCCGTGAGGATATAATGTGGTAAATCAAACAAAAAAGAACCAAACAGGAACCGGAAGTGCCGACAGTAAAAACGACTTTAAGCGAAAACGGAAGTGCACAGAAGGGAAGTCTCCTGTAGCGAATAGTTTGTCTGTTCAGACAACTTTCTGTCATTTATCAGTCTTTTTTAAAGTTTCACGTGATGTCAGAGAAACCCGCGAGACGTCCGGGAGTTGGGGTCGGGGTGCTCGTTGCAGACTCAGCCCACCCAGGCTGCGTCCTCGTGGGGAAACGGAGGAGCGCGATGGGCAAAGGGAAGTACCAGCTGCCCGGTGGCCACCTGGAGTTTGGGTGGGTAGTTAGTCAGTCTGACGGCCTATATATGTGACTCAGGGCTGTTTATGAATGTTTAACACTGGCCTTCGTTCAGATAATTCAGCAAACATCTCTGCTCATAACGAAACATTCATTTCACGCTGTTCGCTATTGTTTTTCTGTCATTGGGATAAAACTCTAATGAAATAAGAACTTTTTAGTCAGTTTTCAATATGCCGAATTCTCCCAAAGTGTCCCGAAGATATGAAAACATATTCTGAATATGCATTGTTACAAGTGCTTGCTGAACAAGTGTACACAAGTGCTAGATTTCTATCTTTTAACATGCAGTTTGGCGTAAGGTGGTGATCAGTCATTTCTCTGTCCCTGGCAGGGAGACGTGGGAGCAGTGTGCTCACAGAGAGGTGTTGGAGGAAGCAGGGGTGAGTTTGGTGAACATCCGCTTTGCGTCAGTGGTGAACTCCATCAAGCTGGAGGAGCAGTACCACTACATCACCATAATCATGCAAGGAGACCTGGACCCGGGGCAGTCAGGAGAGCCCGAGAACCTGGAGCCGGAGAAGAACGAGGGTGTGTGAAGCAGAACTACTGTTTTTCACAAGTTTTAAATGGAGAAATGATCATATCCCCACCCGTCTGAACGCTTCTATCCCTCCCAGGTTGGACGTGGACGCTCTGGGACCAGTTTCCCCCTGAGGAGCAGCTCTTCTTGCCGCTAGCCGGTCTGAGACAACAAGGCTTCCAGCCGTTCAGGAGCGCAACAAACACTGAAAGTCAGCCCTGAAACTGGCTGTTACACATTGTGCAACTTTGATCTTCCACCACAGGATGAAGCACACTCAGTGAATGATGCAACAAATCAACAGCAGTTTAGTTTCTTTTGTCGGTTAAAGTGAAGAGGGCTGCACAAACATGTAAAACACGTTGACACAAGAAAAACGGACCGTATTTAAAGATTTTATTGCTCTTTGCTCATATGTCAAGATATTCAATGATTATGAGCAGATAAACATTTCAGTTTCATAATAGTTTGAACCACGGATGCATTATATTTTATCACCACAATAAACTCTCAAATGATGATTAAAAAAACATTCACATCTTTTAAAACCAACTTGTTCTGAGTTGTGTTTTTACAGGATGAGTGGACCCAAAAGAAACACAGCTGCTGGGTGACTTTACATCAGGGTGGTGCCGGTGACACCCACTGCCATCAGGGTGGTGCACAGGGCTGCAGCAGCGGTCGCCACGGCACCGTTAAAGGCCTTGTCGTGGGCGTAGGTGATGATGTGCAGGGCTCCGCTGTAGGCCTCCTCGCAGGTCGGCTGGATCTGATTCTCGGGCAGCTTGAAGCCGGCCGCCCCTTTGTCCCTCAGCTCAAAGGTGTAGGCGAAGGGGATCCCCTGCAGCCGAGCCCAGTCTCTGGATGAACCGGAGTTGGGGTCTGTGGAGAGAGGGGACGGGTCACGGACGTCTGCTAGCTGAACGGTGACGCAGCAGTGATGTGGACTTACACAGGATCGCCGGGGAGGTTCCTACAGTGTAATTCATCCCGTGGACCCTCAAAATGGCGTCCGCTGCAGCCAAACCCACGTCCATCTGAGGAGCCAGACACACCGTTACTGAAACTGCAGAGATCCACACAGCCCAGGGACTAACGGGGGAAACTCTGTCTTTTCTATGAATGGAAGCTATTCTGTGTCCAGGAGGACAGTTTTGACGTTAACTGGCTTCCCAGGTCATCGTGTTTTACATAATCCTGCAGACTCTCTTCACGCATGTCGTGATGATCATAAACAGAACATATGTGTGTGTGTTCAGTGTGTTTGTGCATGTACATACCAGCTCATTGTAGTTGGAGGCAGTGACGTTGGGGTGTCCGTAGGGAACCAGGAGCAGCTGGCCGTAGGAGTGGATGGTGAAGAAACACAGGAAGTCCTCCTTGCGGCTTCCTACAAAATAAGTGACGGCCTGGGCCTCGGGCTCAGACACAGGTGCTGTCCCGCAGTAGGTGTTGTCGGAGCAGTTAAACGACACCCCGACAGCTGTGAGAGCAGCCAAACAAATGAAATAAACAAATGAAATAAATCTGGGGACGTTTAAAGCTGCACTGACTGATTTTGGCCACTTGGGGGCAGCAGAAACAAACATATCATCCAGTATTCGTTCTCTTGCTGCTCTGTTTTTACTTTCTGCTGCACCAACGTCAACATCTGGCTCTCCAGCTGCTGAACGCTCAACTAGCTTCACCAGCTACATGCTAACTGTCTACAGGCTGCACAAACACAACACCCACTTCCCCAGTTGGCATCAAAGTTGCGGTTGAGATCGGTGCCGTAGAAGTCGCAGCCTGGCGGTCCTGGTGACCTGTTCTTCCTCCACAGTCGAGTCTGAACGGGTCAAATCAGATCAATTTCCAGCACCAGAAATCATTTCCTCTGATTTGAATGTAATCTGATCAACAGGAGCACCGACCGTGTCGTCCTTCCAGGAGTAGATGTAGCCGTCCATGTTGAGCACAGGCGTGACGTAGAAGTCCATGTTCTTCATCATCTCTCCCATTTTTGGGTCTGTTTTGTATGTTTGCAGGATCTGATTTGAAAAAGCATCAGGCTCAGACTTGTTGCGTGTTAAGAATCCTGTTTTATAAATGCCCGTCTCTTACCTGCATGACAAAGTACTGACAGAAGGCCGGGGCGATCCACTCCCTGGCGTGAATCCCACAGTCCATCCAGATACCCTTCTTTCTCTCTCCGGTGTTCAGGCCGATCTGGAAGACAAAGTCGTGCCGCTACGCTCAGATATCCTGCGGCTAGTGGCTCATTTCTGATCAGACGTGAGCAGGAACGTGGTTTACCTTCAGCAAGCGGATGGTCCTCTTCTCGTAGGTCTGTCCGTAGTCCACCACGGTCACCAGATCCGGGTGGTCCTCCACGATCTGATCCATCCAGCTGTTGATCTGTCGAGCGGAGCATCATCACACACCAGGGTCTGTGTGTGTGTGTGTGTGTGTGTGTGTGTGTGTGTGTGGTGATCTGGCCTTCTCACCTCCACCATGGGATGGTATCTGAAGTAGTCGTACTCCACTCTGCTGCACACACCAAAACACAGGAGACACGTGAGCAAGCAGCGGTTTCATGAGGCGAAACCTTTTAATAAATAATTGTCGTACAGCCAGAGCTGCATTAGCATTAGCTGATATAAACTGATGCTGAAGTGACGTCACTTGAAGCAAAGAAGGAGATTTTGCAGATCTACATCATTAAAATGCTGCTTTAACACCTTAAAAGGAGTCGTCGGACCCTTTTTGGGAAGTATTCTTTGTTGTTGTTGTTTCTCGATGTCTGAGAGCCTCAGGCTGCTGGTGCTGTCTGTGGCCGTCCCTCCACAGTGTCTGAGATCAATATCACAACCCGAGACACTGTGCAGGGGGACACAGATAATCCAGCTCTGTGGACAGACCGCTCACTAATCAGCACTTCTTTAGATCTGTGCAGGTGTGGACGGGACAGTTTGAGTTGCACACATGAACCTGCAGCTTTAGAGGTGCTGTTAACACTATAATAATAATATTTATACACATAAAGACACCTGTGAACCCTCACCTCTCTGCTGCGGCTGCTCCCAGCGCTGAAAGCAGCAGCACAAGTCCCACACCGTTCAGCATCGCCATGTTAACCACACTGACTTCATGCTACCAGCCTTTAAAGACGACATGCAGCAGATAAAGATGCACCTTTGCCTCGGCCTCAGACTACACCCACTATCGCTGTGTTGGTTAATGTTCAATCTGAGAGCTTTGATGACTTTATATCTTTTAAAATAGAAACTAATTGGTCTGTGCCATAAAAATATACACTTGAGTCACTTCCAGTTAATTGCTGTGTACGCTTCTGTCTCGTGCTGTTATCTTTCTTTGTCCACTTCCTTTCCAGTATGAACTTGTGTTTGGTTTAACTCGTTTGGCGAGCTGCTGCGACGTTAGCCGGTCATCGTCCAGAAACGACAAGTTGTATTTATTTTCTAGCCTGGTAATGACCTCAGAAACAGGAAGACGCCCTGTGGAATAACTGCTGGCTCTTAAATGATTGAGACCATGGATGTGTGTCTTTGCTCTAGTTGTAAAACGTGAAAAGTAACACCACACACCCTCCTGTCTGACAGTAACAGCGTGTTGTTATGTCATAATATGAGGAGGGACAAGATTAGAACCGGTACATACCGGACTACAGACTAATACTACAGACTAATGGGGAAAAGAGCAAAGGTCCACAGGGCTGGGTCATAAATGCAGGAGCTGTTTACACTGTTTAACTAAATAAACTCGAGTCTCATGTCAGCAACAGGCTCTTCCTCATTATCTGATCTGAACATATGTTAGCATGTTATAAAGAGTGCGGTCCAATCCTGCACTAAATGATGAAGACCTTTCGAACTCTGCTGAGCCCCTAATGTTTTCATCCCTTTGTTTGTAGCAATTAGCAAATGCTAGCATGCTAACACGCTAAGCTGATACTTGATACGTGATACTTGTTGGCATGCATACTAGCATTAGCATTTAGCTAGGTACAGTGTAGACTCTGTTGTCTTTTAGCCTTGTGCGTAACAACACCTTCACTGTAACTGAATAAAGTTTCAGTGTGATCTGACCAGCAGGTGTCAGAATAATCAAACCTGTAGCGTGTGTGCAAACACCTGTGCAGGTGAACAAGCATCAGTGACAGCTTCATTCTAAAACCCAGTGTCACATCTGACCTTCAGGAGTGGACCAGCTCTTGTATGCAGGTGTTATCACTTAGTCACCTGCTGTCCAAGTTTCAGCCCTCTGAGATGAATCCGTGCAGCAGTGCTGTGGTGGTGGTGGTGGTGGTCCCCCCCCGACAGTAAAACTACGCCTCAGCAGCTCAAGTCTTTGTTCCCGCTCCTCTGCTGACACTCTGCTCATAAGATACAGAGACAACACCTGTCTCAGCTTCAGCCTCGTGTGCACAAACGCAGGAAGTGTGTGTGTGTGTGTGTGTGTGTGTGTGTGTGTGTGTGTGTGTGTGTGTGTGTCTGCTGTGATTGGACCCATTCCTCCAACTGCTATCTAAAATAACCAAGTGGTTAACGACAACATGATGCCAGGGAGCCCCCACAACACCCCCACCCCCATGCCAAGATACACACATACGCATCTACACACATACACATTAAACAATACTCTAATTACAACATTTATAACTCCCCCTTGCCTCCCGCGTCTCTCCAACCCCCAACTCACAAATCTGTGAATCTGGAATTGAATTTAGCCCAAGTTGAGGGCTGCACTGGCATGAAAAGACTATTTGATTAGAACGGCAGTTGTTTCATTTGTGGTGCAGCAGATTGCAGAGCCTCTCTATCCGGTGTGCAATCTGTATTCATTACTCGGTGTAAAAGGATGATCCATGTCCTGACACCAGACTCATCATTTCATGCAGATGCACAGCAGCTCCACAAGGCCCTTACTGAGCCACCATACCATTCCTCCCCTTGAAACCTCAGCATTAGTCCCCCTGCTCAGCACTATCCCTTTCATGTCATGGTTTCTTTTTGAGAAAATCTGCAAAAGAAAATGCTAATTAATGCCTGTTTCCATCCACTACCACTATGTAGATATTAGGAGTTGGTTAATCGAGATAAGCAGTAGCAGTGCTACAAGAGGACATAATAAAGGTGCGCCAGTCAAAACATAAACAGTGAAAAACGAGAAAAAACTACGGAAATATGTAATGTTTGTTGGTTTCATGTATTCATTTGAGGAAGGTTACAGTCAGTCTCTTCATCGCACATAAAAATGGATTAGCATTTTATCCTTGTTGCTCTGATGACTTCTAGGCCTAAGAGCTGTGACAAATTTATCTTTTTTCAAATATTTAGGTCAAACTAAATAAATTGCAGCATTTTACAAATTGTTGTGTGTGTGTGTGGGGGGGGGGGGGGTAATTTTAAACTGTAGTGGGCAAAGACACACAGTAAGAGGAGTGTCACTGCCTACCCAGTGACAGATTGCAGTGTGATGAAACTTAACTAATCATAAGACAATCAGTAATCTGTATTAGCCCACATTTTCTTTGCAATCACCCTGTTTGTACCCATGTATGCCCTGAAGTGCGTTATACACCTGCAGCCACAAAAATACCAAATACCAAAAAAGCCTCTCTTGCGCACTTGACTGCTCTTTACACTCTGCGCCTTGATTTACAAAATTAGTGCCTAAAGTCCACTTTGGCGGTATCTCACTCTGCTGGGCTCCGAATGGATCCATTGGCCCACTGATGACAGTCCTGGTGGGCACACACTCCGACCCATCTACAGATGTTTCCATGCAAGCCAAACATGTCACAAACTACAAGCTGTTTCATGACATATCACACATAAGCAAAAGCAGAGGCCCCACACTTTTATTGAAAGGAAAAACTGTAGTATTTAGCATAAATATTTATACAAATATAAATATATATATTTAACCCTACAAGTCCCTAGAAACTGTGAACTAAGAGCTGTAGATGTGTCTGTTTGAATAAAGTGAATCCAAACCCATAATAAAAAAGTGTGTCTGCTTTATTTCAAAACATGCCCTTAAGCTTTGTGCTTCCTTTTTAAAGAGAATCAAGCTAAAAATAAGAGCAATGAATTTTGATAAGGAACCTTGCCTCGGCAGAGATAACCCAGGGAAAACTAATTTTGCTATCAGGGAGAGGATTTGAAAATTCATTCTGTGCTGTTGTCATATCCTTTTGTCCATGCCATTATGAAGTGATCTGGGGAGCATCAGCCTTGACAATAAGGAAGGATGCCTTAACAGAACAAGGTCACTTATGATACCCTACGCTCCCTGACACAACTGTCTGATGTCTTGTATGTCTTTCAAAACCACACAGGTCTTTCCGCAACTTCCTTTCAGGGTTTGAAACTAGGATCCTAAACTTTCTGGGCCTATGTAGCCTGTTTGAAGTGAAATAATCCCTTTGGCAGAGTCACACAGAAGCCTGTGTCTCTCCTTCTTTAAAGAGGGGAAGCTTAAAAAATAAACTTCCAAAGAAGAAGACCACAAGCACAGGATACATGCCTATCTACCTTGAGCCATATGCTGCAGAAGGCAGAAGGGAAAGAAAATGCAATGCAAAGGACTAAAAATGACATGGCCAGCCTGTGTATGGAGTCTTTTAGACAGACAGGCAAAGAGACAAGCTGACAAGCATGTAAGAGTTTGTGTGCGGAAGCTTGACAGTGTGAATCTTTTTTCTTTTTGCATGAGCCCTTGTCTGTGTATGTTGCTGACACTATGGGTAGACATGATAAAAGTGCCTATGGGTGAGTAGGAGTCTAATCCTAGAGCTATATGTCCAGCAAGCCCTCCCATAGGCAGACCCAATGCAGTCCTGGCACGAGAAACCGCCACCAACCACCTGTCTGCAGTGCACGTTCATGGCCACGCTACGCCAGCAATGATTTGCTCGCGTTCATCCAAAGGAGCTCGCTAGAGACCTGCCTGTCCTCTTCTCCCTCTGTCACTGCTGAAGGACACCACAATGCAGGCATGACGGTGGTTAGATGCAAGGAGCACAGAGGAAAGGCAGGATGAGATAGAGGGGGAATAGACAAGGGGGAGTGGAGTGTCCCTACACACTTCTGCAAACCTGAGGAGACTGGGAGGAGCAGGGGCGAAGTCCAATGTGTTGTTGATCCACACAGACATGACGGAGACAGGCCTTCTACACCAGAACATTGTCCAGAGCTGATGAAGCAGTAAGCTCAGATAAGAGCTTCTATTATACAGGCTGGCACTGACGTTACACACCACAACCAGCAGCTGATTTCCCATAACTGCTGCCAACATGCTCTATTTAGGAAAGGAGGGAAATGTATTGCTTACATGAACTAGTCATTTATCGTAAATACACCACTGCCCTTCCTCCTCCTCCTAAACACTCTCTTCCTGCCCCTGTCTCTTCTGTATGGAAAAAAAAATCAAAGTGCATCACATCCATTACCCTGCTCTTTCTCTCTGTCTCTCACTCATTCTCCTTTACTTTTTTCTCTGCTTTCAAACTGATAAGTAAATTACACATTTAGAAAATGACACATTGTAAAGGATGTTTGAAGACCTTTTAAACTCAATTAGGCATTCCGACATGTGATATCTGAGATATATTATACTAACGCTAATTTAGCCCAATCACATTCAGCAAATAACAGCAGCTGCATAATACTAGGACTGGTTGATTAGTGTCACCAAGACATGATCCACAGGTTCTGTGATTGTATTTAACGTTTAACGCAATGTGCCGTCCAACTTATAACCCCATGACAAATTGCAAAACATCACCGATAATGAATTTAAATAGGAGAGCACTGTCTGAAACAGCAAAGTGATGACAACTTTTTGGGGATTCTAGGTAACCCATGACCTATTCTGCTTCAAATTGTTCTCTTTCGTGATTATGGAGAGTAACCACCCTGCACTGTGCTTTCCCTGGACAAGTGAGGTTTACAAATCATCCCTGCAGCAGTCGGAGGAGTTGAAGGCGCTTGGCACAAGGTTTTACTGCCTGTCCTCTATGAATGGTTCCCTGAAGGCTCCTATGATAATAGCTCACAGCCGTGCCCTTCACAGAGACTGACATCAAGCACACCCCTACAGCAGAATGGAATGGCATATCAACTTACCCAATGGGGTGTCATATCAACCCATCCAGTGGTTTCTGGTCATAACATAGGCAGAAGCTAAAATGAAATACTGTAGTGGTAGCTGGAACCTACACGTCAAGTTGCTATTCACTCAGTTTGGACATAGGAGGCAAAATGTTTTTAAAGGTGCCATGTTATTGAGTCCTGGCCCTCCAGATGAATGAGGAGTAATTCGCCCACAGATTTCAACATGCTTGTAGAAGTCAGGTTTGCATAGATCAAGCATATCTTTTTAAGAACACCAAGGCAGGTAGACCAGGTAATGATTTCTCTCATAAGGTTTTATGAATATATTATCTGGTCTACCCCCCGAGTCAATCCAAACATTCATGCCAAAGAAGCTCTAGACTTGGGCTGGGAAACACTACAGAAAATACTATATGTAACATTTGGTAGTACTAAAATTACTTGTCAATTAAAGGGAAAATCTGGTGTATTTAAATTTTTTGTATTTTGGGGTCTAATAAAGTTTTGGAATTGGCCCAGAAGATCGCCTCCACTGGCATCTGCAAATGGACTGCACTGGTTGCAACACAATCCTTTGGTGCAATTGCGCCCGTGAGTATGTCCACCAAAAGTGCTTGTTGTTGCCACTGACGGGCTCAGATCGAGATATGGAGAGGATCCCTACAGAGACACAAATCTTTCTCAAGGAAAAGTCTCGGTCTGAAATGTCTGTAAGTTTGAGTTGTTGCAGGAAGACGAAACCATGTTTCTGGTTTAAAAATACCAGTTTACCTTTAATAAATGAGATAATGACACTGATTGTCTCTCAAGTAAGAAGATAAAATCTACAGCCACACTAGCAGCTCTGTAAGGTTGTACAGTGGTGTTTTATCTACATGCTAATGGAAGCAAATGAGCACCATGGTTACCATTTTAGTTAGCAGGCTTTTAATTAGCAGCAAACAATCGTTACATACAACGTATCTGCCTAAAAGTCATATACCATAAAATGGCCTTGCCTATTTGAGAAAGAATTCATGAGATGCTTTTTGTTGCAGATCGTAACAACATATAAATAACATATGTAAGTAATTTATCATATCGGCAGTCAAACTGAGAAAAACACAGACTTTGTCTCGTGCAAACGTTCCATACAAAACACAGACGTGGTGGATGGGTGCACTTGCCAAAACAGACACCAAAATTGCACTGTGCCACCAAATATTTGTCTTCCTGTGGCCCAGTAGAGATTTAGACCAATTATTGTGAACAAATCATTTTTGCGAAATATTTTCCTAAAGAAAATATGCGAAACCAAGCGAAACCTCAAATAGTGTCACATGGTCCCGGTCATCGCAACCAACGTAACCAGAATTGGTCTGAGCTTTTTAAGGTAAGTGATTAGTTTGAAAAACACATAAAAAAAGAAAGGACATACAAAAAAGAGACATTCATCCATCCAGCCATCCATCATAACCGGTACTACGGTGAAGCCAATTTCAACAAAGCTGCTAAGCTGATTGAGGCGGACCAAATCTGTTTCACCAGCTTACATTCCTTCAAAATGGCCATCTCACTTCCAATATCACGGGCTTTTACTGTTCCCCATTCCCCTGGCTCAGGCTGAGAGTTAGCAAGGCTTAGCTGGATGAAACACTCCAACAGCCCAGTTCTCCCCTGGAACCCACTGATATCTCTATAGCACAGCCTCTCCCCACATAGCTACACTTAGCTGGTTTATTTACTCATGCTATTATTCTTTGTCTGTTTTCTCTGTTTTACTTTCTGTTTCAAATCATAACAATATTACAACCATTTGGATGAAAACTAAAGATTTATGTGAATTCTGACAACTCTAGGCACACAGACACAATCTAATCACGGCGTCTGTATACATACACACACACACACACACACACACACACACACACACACACCTTGGCAAAATGCACAGGCAGCACTTAACCACAACACCTTCTACTGGAGTAGATTAAATTCACACAAGGCCTCTTTGAACAAGAAAATTGGACAGATAAGAAACTGATTTCTATGAAAGAAGCCTGTGAGGAGGCCTATAGAGAAAGCGTGGCAGTGTGCCATAGAAATAGTTATTCACCTGTTTTTGACACCTGTAAGCTTGCTCTTGCATCTGCAACTGTACATATTGTGATCATATACATGATATTTATCAATTTTTGCAGTTTATTGTGTCGTATTTCTTGTCCCCATCACTTTCACCCTGTCTCTCTCTCACACTTTCTCTGTCATTTTGCCACAACAGCAAATATCCTGTTGGCCCAGGCTGCAGGTTGTAGGCTGCTAGTGCTGGTCTATCTGGCCCTGGGATCGATCCGGCTCTAAGCCGAGGCCTCCCATTCATCTCAGAACCATAAAATGTGATTAGTGCTGACTACAGCACTGCAGGGAGATGGGCTGATAGGCCTGATAGCCTCAGATAGGCTGGGCTGGACACTCTACAGGAAGACAGCAGCAACAGCATGCTGTGGATTCATCCTCACAGCCTTTTTCCCCTTTATTTCTCACTCTCATCTTTGTCAGTCTCTTTCTCCCTCCCTCTTTTTATCTTACTCCCTGTGTATTTATATTTGACTGTCTTCAGACAGTCTTTCTCTAAACTTTATCTCTCTTTTTTGTTTGCTTTATATCTAAGCCTGACAAGCGTGTATGCGCACAAATTACATGGCAGCCGTCAAACTTAAATGCCAATATTCTCAGTTTTACCTTCTACATATACTGCAGAGTTATATTTAAATGGTAGAACAAGCCTCAATATCCCACTGTACTCACATACTAGTGGTAGAGTCAAGCTTGGAGGCTGTGACAAAAAGTGAGGTAGGAAAGATAAGACTGCCTCAATTCTGAGAAGAGACATCTTTGGCGGTGTTATGGGTGCCAATTTCTAATGCACTGAGATGAGTTAGAGGGCATTCAGAGAGTTGGTGTGACACTTTGCATGTGTATGACTCCAGACTACTGACATCATGAAACTAGTAACATCTTCTACTCACCATGGCCTCATTGACATGCAGTATCTTCCAAAAGAAACCTGAGCATATTGCTCCTGAACAATAATGTTCAGAGGGAAACAGGGGATCTTTAAATTGGCTGGTCCACAGTAACAAATTCATTGTTCTGTGCACAAGAGATACAAATTAAGCACAAAGTTCATTATAAATTGTTATATCTATAATTTTCTGAAGGCAGCATCTAATACTACATTCATAGGATTGCCTTTAATGATAAGCCACTGAAAAGCCCCTTGCTAACCTGTGATTTAATACTGAAATTGCACTTATATTTTTATCACACTTGAATATTGTCTTTATATATGTAATACCAAGTAATCGGTATGACATTAGCTTGAAGACTATTGGCACACCACCAGTTTTACTCATAACACGCCCTTATCCGAGAAGGCCACACCCATGGCAGAAGGAAAGTGCTTGGGAGTCCTGGCACTGACAGTACATTTCTGCAGCACTTGTGTAAGAATTCACTGGGAGTCATTGTTTTATTTTGCCAATTTAGCACCCTTAAAGTATTGTTTGTGTGTGTTATGGAATATAGAATGGAATTGGAAGAGAAGCCCCTCTTTATGATTAATAGTAACATTATACAAGACCACAGCATGCTGACCTGTGTTTCACGGACGTTCTCCACTGTGAAGTTGAACCAGACTCTGAAGCGGGGGTTGCAGGTGTCAGGCCGGATGAAGAGGTCAAACTCAAACTCACTGATGTAGTCAACCCGGCCAAGGTTCCCTGCAGAGGCATTGAAACAGCTTATATTAGCATTAAGTAGAACTGAGCAGTCCACAGAACAGAATAACAGTCATTTATTTCCTCTGTATTCCTTGAAGTTCACAATCAGTGGACTCAAAACATTATAAACAGACAGAACACAACCTCACTTCAAAAGGAGGCTCTGCTTTCAAAGACAGATGTGTTAAATCAACAAGTCAGAGTCAAGTGTCTAATGGTCTCCTTCTTGGTTTATCACTGCATGTATCCGCACATTTTACTACATTGGTAAGTCTCTCAAATCAAAACACTGCCCAAAGAGAGCAGTACGTATGAGGAGAAGAAAGAACAACAGACGGGGTTGTTCCATCCATCCATATCTGACACACAATATACTATCCACAGCAAAAGGATCCAGATGATCAGTGGAAGAATAATTAATCCAATGGGAACTATTTCCCCACTTCCATTTCTCAAAGCTGTCTATAAGATGACTGGGTAGTAGAGGATTAAATGACAAGCATTCTAAATATAGGCCTTGTCTGTATCTTCTGATTTATATATGGACACACATGTAGCAGAGACTCCTGTGGTGCGTGCATGGATTAATGATTGTCAGAGTCAAAGCAAAAAGACGGAGAAAAAAGTGAAAAGAGAGCGCGTTAGCCTTTTTGTTGGAGCTTCACAGAAAAATAACAAATTGACAGCTTATTTCAACTGAGTGCTGTGCTTAACTCGATACATGAGATCAGTCAACTCTGTCATTTTAAATGCTGAACTGAGAGGCTGTATAAACCAGCAGCTGTTCAAGAGTTAATGTCGCTGGCAAACTAGGCAGACCACAAGGCTCAACGTCCCTCACAACTCTACATCAGGGCACTGTTGACCACCTGTTGGCAAGTAGTACCATAGCAGCAGCTCGCACACACAGACACAGCTGATTATAGACAGATGGGCTAACTACCACACTGTCAAAGTAGATCCCTCTCCTTCTGCCATCGGACAGACCTAATCCACTAGTCAGCTTGCAGCACACAAACACATACAAACTTTGTTCTGCTCCACTGAAGCGACCCACAGAAGGGCTATCATTACTTTATATAGGACTGCAGAAAAACACAAGGTACTCAACCACAATTTTGTATTTCAGTTAAAAATATTATATTTAAAAGCTTATTTTCAACATTTCCAACATGGCATGCAACAGTAACACACAAGCAGTGAGAAAGAAATTGCAAGCGGTTATTGGGAAACAATAAGCTGATGACTGATCCGTATTTACATTTGAGACCCATCCACCAACAGCTTCTGGAGCTAGCGGACTAATGGTGAGTGGCGTCTCATTCCGGCACATTGGTCCCTGTTCTCTGCAGAACACTATTCTGACTGATTAGGGAGTGGCTGAGCTATGCTGAAATATATAACTGTTGTACTTTGATTGATTCATTCAGACTAATAGGCTAATTCTGCATTCAAAAAGCATATCCAACATTAGAAAGGAAGGCTAGCAAGACAATAAAAAAAAGACAGAGAACTGTCAGAAGGAGGCGAGAAGTCTATATGTTGACAGATATGTCGAGGAGGACTTAAGCATGTCTGTCCTTCTGTCTGTAC
>JAVQJL010002639.1:22500-34840 GCA_036024295.1 Nannoperca obscura
TGTATAACATTCAATAAGTGGTTTGCTGAAGATCAGTGCCAACAAAGATATACTGTACCACAAACTAAGTTTGTCACCATATGATAAAGTATGTATAGCGCAAGACCGATTCCCTGATACAAGCAGCTATGCTCTCAGAGAAACACATCAGCATTCAACATTTTTGAATATTTTCAATTTCTGCCTTGCACTTTACTGAGAACGTGTTCCTCTTAAAAAGCACAGCCCTGACTTGATTTTCTGCTGTGCACAATATTGTCTCAATAGAAGGGCACATTTTCATTTTCATTTAATATTTAAAATAAGCTCGTCTGGTGTCTTATATAGCCACACACACACACACACACACACACACACACACACAATAAATGCGTGTATTTGTAAACATTATGTGTAAATTGTTGTGAAAATAATCTTAATATACAACAAAAACCAGGATAAGAGCAGACAATAACAGGGGACAATAAGAGGGGGGGGGGGGGAAACATATTGTTATGAGTCCATCTATGCTCCAGTGAGCTCCTCGTTTCAATATAGATGAAGAAAGCTGGGCCCGGGGACAGCAGTGAGATATGCAGGCAGCCCACACATATCTGATGATGTACAGGCCTGCCTGCACATTCTAAAGAGAACACATTTTCTAGCTAGCCTTTTATAATTGTATTTTTTTCCGTCCAAAAGGCCCTGGAGCTAGACTGGTATGCTCCATCTGAAGCGGTTGGTGTAGTAATGGGTCATAGTGATGCATTCATACTGGGACTGGCTTAATTGTATTATCAATCTCATCCAGACAGTGCTTTAGCCCCACAGCTCTGGACATGCTACTGTCAGACACTCTGCATTAGTATTGGGGAATGAACCATGAGGAATTGCAATCTTCACTTTCATCTGTTTCTTAAGCCTAAAACGGTGGGTTAGCTGGTTGGACGATGTTTTTATCAGAATTTGGGCACTGCCATCCCTCGGTTCTCACTCTCGCTCTGTCACTTCTTTTCTGACTACCCGTCTGTCTGTCACTCTCCTCCCTCTCTCTCTTTATCTTTTGCTTTTGGTGCGTCCTGTGTGTTGGTGGCCACGGAGTAAATACAAGTCTGTTCCAATTTCATGCTATCTTTAAACAAGTTAATTATGTTGAGCCCTACAAAGACAGAGGAGGTGGCAGCACTGGCAGAGGGACAACTGCCCAGGTCGGCTCTTTGTTGTTCTATCTTGTCTCGTGTCTTCTTCTCCAAGCACTCTCTCCCTCATCTCTTTTCTCTTCTCTATATTCTCTTGGTGTAGCTCCCTCCTTTCTTTCCTCTCTTTTCCTCGGTTATAATCTTTCCAGCGGCTCCAGTGGTTGAGGAGAGTTTGGAGATAAAAGCGCAGGGAGCTAAGGAGTCCTTGGCAAGCCTAAGGCAAGGAGAAGGTCAACGGGCCTGCTAAGAAGGGCTGTTATCATCTTGGTAACATGTTATCAGAGAGCCTGCAGTAGTGTTTATTTACAGTTATTGCTCCCTCTGGGTGCACACTTCAACGCCTGGGGCTGATTGCTCTGTAATGAGTTCAGGAACACAGGGAGCCAATGCAAGAAAAGAAGAGAAACAAGGGAGGCAAGAAATCACTGGCCAATAACCAATAGGTCAGCAAGAAAGAAAAAAGATCAAGGAAGAACAGAAAACGCAGATCAATGAAAATCCAGGAGATCCAGACAAAAAGCAAGTGTATTCTTCTAACCAAGACTTTCTTTTCAATGCCAATGTCCTGCCATTCAAGAGCAAACAAATACCCCCAATTTCTCAGCGAACGTAAAGCCCAGTTAATCCGGCCAGTCAGCTGTATTTGTTCTGAAGAAAGACCACTGCTTGGACTTAAAACACTTGATTTCCTTCTCTAATTTCCAGAATCCTTCCTGTAATTTACTTTTCCAGTAGTGCTTTTTCTGTATTTATTTGCTTGGCCAGTCCAGCATTGTGTGTGCTAATCAGGTTCGTCCATATTTAACGGGCAGAAAGGTGAAGTGGCAAGAGTGAATCCAGGAGTTGGACAAATCAGGAGAGAGGATGTCTGTAAATCCCGGGGTGGGTTTTTCAACAGTTAGGAGCACTGCAGAGGAAATCTGTCATTGTGGAACCGCTTTTCAATCTAGGGAATTACACTAAGTGCTGCTACTGTCAATGCAATGCCAGCTTTTCAGAAAGAAAAAAACCCCAGAAAGGAAAAGGCAGTGGTGAATGCCATTCAAAAGGCTTGGCAGAAGATCAAGGAGTTTTTTAGCAATCATTTTGCCATGCACTGCACCCAACCATCGCACAATTAAGAGAAATTAAGATACAGAGCAATAAATATATATCAATTCTATATTATTTTTCTAGAATATACCATAAAAGCAAATCCATCCTATGACAAGCTAATCCCTTTTTATACCATCGGATATGGGAGATTAAGAGACATAATTTGGTAATTGAATTTAGATATAATTCATCAGAGAAGAAGAGAGCAGTGAGCTTTATGTGTTGAAGTTTCTCCATCACAGCAGGAGACTCCAGATGATGCCAAGTTCAGGATACAGAGATGATAACTGGAATGACTTAATTTAGAAAGAAAAGACTCCAAACAACTTTGCATCTTAAAATCTCTGCATTGCGTTGTGGTTAAAGTCAAAGTCAAGAGGATAATAGGATGGGACAGTGTCCTTCAAAGCTGAAACACTGGGAGAGGATCTCAGCAATCAACAATTATGCAATCAATGGAGTGTAGTTGTTAAAGTCAATGCAGTTCAACATATTTTCAGTTTTTTATTGTTACAAACATCCCACTGTATCACAGAAGTTACTTTTAGCAGTTGTTAATTTTGTCATTTTAGTGATTCTCCTATTTTTCCCTCAAAGACATGTTGGACTTTGAGAGCATAAATGTTGTCTGTTTCGATAGTATGAGTCTCCTAGTGCTACATACTTTACAAACAGGAAAGCACATACTTCTCTTACAATGCTTCACTACTCTGTGCCACGTTGCTGAATAAATCCCCAAATAATCAACTTTAATACAACAACACATACACACATTTACATTACATTTAACGTAATGTTCTGTCAAAATGAAAGTTCAGTTAACTCCAAATGTTTTAACTTAAGCGTTTTTTCATAGAACATTTTTTATGCAATTGTAAATTGTTTGCACCTTACCTGTATGATTGCTTCTTCACTGTATTATAATGCCATTCACAGTCTGATTACAGGTCCAGATAACTCTCCTTTTGCAAAATGCAATAAGGTTTGTATATATTCTTGCCAATTAGCCATCCTTATCGATATCTTATACAGAACCACAACAACTAAATGCTACAGCTTTTTATAGAAAAATACAGTAAACAGTATATTTTTGAAAATTAGGCTAAACAACATCTCAGAACCTCAAAAAAACTAGAATAGATACTATTTTAGTCTCTCTAAAAACCAGATCACATTGAAACGTCCATGGAAAAAATCTTGATAACGGCATTTGCCCCCGAGGAGTGAATTTCAATACTGTTTACTTTGAGCAGTAGACCTACAAGATAGCTGCCTGGATTCAGACCAAAATGTATTCTATCAAAATTCTGCTCCTGTCAGTGTTTCACCCTTCACTGTATAAGCATATTCTGTACATGAATTTGTGTTATCAAACAAACCCTGGCACATCAATGAAGCTCATCTCACTGAGAGGTTTTCTAAATAAATCAGCAGAATAAACACAGCTTGAAAAACATGAACTGGTAAAGCATTACAAATCCTCGCCATTTTCCCAGCCCGTACAGTCTTGCCTGGGATGAAAAATGAGACGTCTGCTCTGAAACTGTGTTTATAGCGTCAGGAATTGCTTGGAAATGAATTACTGGATGAATCACTGGAGCCCTGTGCGCAAGCACAGCTTGTGCAATGCAGAATTCTAGTTGCAGTAATTTACACTTACGACACACTTGTATTATGATGCTACAGGCAGGCCCTAAGCCAATGAATAGTGATGTTCCAAAGTACATTTAGAACACAAAATAGCCTAAAGCTGGAATTTAAAAACAACAACAAAGTTAAACCTGTTTGTGTCACACCACATCCTACAATACAGATGAAGCAACAATGCCAATTTTTATGTTACAAACAGACTATTTCCTAAACAATCCAGTATCTGAATATTCCTCCCCTCAACCTTTCCAAATCTCACAGCCCACACCGTGTATACAATTGATAATTAAATCCTTTCATTACTCCAAATTTCCAAAACAGCTTGCTGCTGCTAGCATTTGGTGACATTTTGAGAAGATGAGGTGCTGGCTGGGTCTCCTATGTATAGCTCATATCAGAGGCATCAACAATTAACTTACAAAACACTGAGGTTGAACTTCTTCCTGGCAGAGGAAGCATCTCCGACTAGCGCAACTGAGCCAATGTGTTCACTCAGTGATTAGAAGTAACCACATGCAACAGGCCCGAATGTCAGGCTGGATTATGGCTCTGTTTCATTTGCTCAGCATTTCCTGCAATCCTACTGATATCCCTTCTCATCTCCGCGGCAAAACACCCCATCAAGCCCCCATAAAGCCTTGTGATAAAGGCAGATAGTTGCGGTCCGTAGTTACTATGGTTCTCGGATAGACCACCTTTACAGTATTTGTTCTGCTCATGCAAATTAAGATAGAGAGGAAATAACAAAAACACTGTTCAAAAATAGTTATCGATATCAATTCATTACACTTGAAGCAAAAAACAAGCTTTAAACACAACACACTGACATGACCTTTTAAGTTAATTTGACGAACTTGTTACCAAACTGTTGCCCTTTTACACATCCAGCAGATATGAGTAATATAGCATTTAGTTGGAGTGTTTGTGTGTTAATGTCCACCTGATGCTTAGTCCAATGTTCACTCTCATTTAGTTCTGTTTGCCTCTCCACCAACTTCTGAGTTAGTCACTAACTTTGTCTGTCTGTCGTTAGGTAGCGTGAGGTGAGTTGTTATTGAAAACAGCTGCCTGCTGTGGCCGAAAACGACAGCGGTGAGAGTGAACCAAAACAGTAAAGTTACAGGTTGGAAAATCAAAACAATGAGCTGAAAGATGTTCTAAGCACTCTTTAGAGCTGAGGGGAACTACATAGTAGAGCAATCATTTCGTATAGGCTCATAACTACGATAGTGTGTCCCACTATTTAAATAAACATATATAGTCGCTGCATGAAAGACTGCATGTAAGTTTATGTGCATGGCAACGCCCCTTTTGGGTAGCTTCCCTCAGGGTCAAGCCAATATAACACATCCCAACTCTCATGGCACGATATGGCTAAAAAAATAAAATAAAATAAAACGGACAAAATATGCCTGAAGAGAGCCAGAGATAGGACATGAGGATAATAAAAAAACCACAATAATAATAAAGAGTAATCTCTTATGGATACAAATGGCCAATAAACAGCATAAATCAAAAGCAATGGTCTTGCCAACAGTCCCTAGACAACTCAAATTTATCTCCATACTCTACTCCTGACTTAAAAGAAAGAGAGAGGAGAGAAAACTGCTAAAAGGGAAACTGGAGAGGCCATTTAGTGATTTGAGCAGTGAAGCTTCTCCGCTGCCAAGGACATGTAAGAGAGACAGAGAGACTAGGAGTGCCTCTCAATACATCAGATGTCAGGAGTGCTCCCTCCCACTCAGACGAATGGATCTTCTTTTGGAAAGCCCATAAGAGTTAGAGCAATCTAAGGTTGGTGAGCTTTACAAAAGAAAAAAACAGTAAACGTAACAACAGTCGAAAGGCGAGTGACGTCTTCGTGTGGGGAGATGAGCGTCACAATATTTTTAAATCATGTTCATGTTGAATAAAAGGAAAAGAATGACAAATAAATGTATTTCCATCTTTGGGCTGCCACGCCTTCTGGCTCGTTTCATCAGAGAAGGAGGCGAGGCGAGGCAGAGAGCTGTATACTGTGGCAAGCTCAGGTCTCTCCAAGCCAGTCATTCTGAGCATCTAGCTTGATTGTAAAAACATTTCCCTCTTCTTTAATCAATGGAAACTCAACTTTCCTGATTCATGGGGCACTAGTCTGGAGTATATAAATATCTTCTGACAAGCTCGACTGCGTTCTCCCTCCACCAGCTCCAGACCACCAGCCCCCCCAGAGTTCATATTATTCTTTTCTTCTGTACTTCCTTATTTCTTTTTTCTTCTTCCCAACCATATCTCTCTCGCACTCTGTTTCTAGCTCTCTGTCTTTGCTCAGTAAACATTGCTTTAGCTATGACTCTAATCAGTCATTCTTTAGAGGGATGGTGCAACTGCAACATGACCATTTCTGGGAGAAGATAAGGCCGGATGGATTAAACACACTGTTCAGTTTTGGAAGAAAGGAAAAAGTAAATTAAAGGAAAAAACAATGAAATCTTCATCGTCAGTGAACAATGAAAACATTTTCTTCAACATTTATCCTCTTTACTTATCTCCTGGCAGCCTTTTGTTGTCTTCTTCTTATCTACTACATTTCTTCATCAATTATCATTACTGAGGGGTGATTTAAAAACTGCAGAACAAAACTATGAAGTGCTAGAGAGATTCCATATGGTCTATAATAATGCACTTTATGTAAAACTCTTATTTGGAAGTCGCTTTGGATAAAAGCGTCTGCTAAATGCCTAAATGTAATGTAATGTATAATGTCAGAGGTTATTTTAGAGAAAGTGTATCATTAAACATAAACACAGGAATTGCCCAACTTTTGACTCATCTCTGATGATCATCTGGTCAGTGGCGAGCGTTCACTCCTCTAACTTGATAGTTTTTAGTGTGACAGATATTGTGCTGCATAATTAGCTACGGTCACACTAACAATACCAAATAATCTCTCAGCAGAAAACTTCACATTGTATTTTGTTAAATCAAAATACAATGTTACAGAGTGAAGATAAAAAAGGGAAATAGGAGATAGACAAATGCAATACAAAACTATTTAAATTACTTAAAACATCTGGTAAAGTTTGACAGAAGATCGCCATGTTCCTTCAGCAGTTATGTTGACATGAGTAGGTTAGGTAAAACATTAATAAGCTGTGAATCTATGAATATTATGAATAATATGAATCCTGATTTTCTCAGTTTGACAAGATACACAAGCCAGGTGAGCAACTCTGAGAAACAAAATATGCACTTCTCAAAATCTCAAACGGCCCTGACTATTCGGGCCCTAACTGACAGAAATACCGGTACGTGATCTATCATTCAGTCTGCCGTATAAGTTGGATTGTCTTGAGTGAATTGATTATAGAGCCAGATGAGTCTATGAGTTGTGCTCATCAATGGACCCCATTAAACAATTGTCACCCCTGGGGAATTTCTTTGACCATGCAAGTCGTCGTCAGCAGACAGCAGTCTGACTAATCAATGAGTGTTTAATTACATCTGGTGCATGGTCCAGAAGTGCAGTAAAACAATATGCCCGCACTGTCAGTGTCATCCTTTGTAGAGACAGATGGTACTTTAGTCAGCGACACTGCGAGGATGCACTCACAAAAGAATTTGGGACTTAGCTGAAAATGTCAACAGTTGGAGTGTGTGACGAAACAAATGTGACAAGACAAGATAAGAATGTCATTTGGATTTCACTCTAAAAAACAATTAGGCTTTTCTTATCACCTTTGCAAATCTCTGCCTCTTGACACAATACACAACAATAGGCCAAGACTTTATGTTTACAGATTAACAATATCTTCTATTCTCTACCACGATTTTGCATTGTCCTAAGTAGCATAAAAAGATGATCTCAACAAGTAAAACTCTATTTGCATATGGATTTTAATGAACATTTGCATATTTCTCTTTACACAGTCAACTAAAGCAGTCAACAAGGTTTCCAGCACCGTCATAAGAAAAGAGTCATAATGTTCCAGTTCTACTGTACCAAACACTACATAGTCTGGGTCATCATCAAACTGTATGCTATCTTTAAGCAGAAATGGGCAAAAGGCTTTTAATGGTTTAGAATAACTCGGTGTCAGAGGACCTGTTGGCTGAGACACCTACTGTATGTAAATCTGTAGGCCATCACTGACTTGATCAGCACAGGGCTGACAACAATGTGAATTAAGCCTCATCTAAATGTAAATTAGGTTTTATACCTTTGGCAAACAGCTTACATAACCAGTTTCTATTTTAATAAACCAATTAGATTTTATTCTGTACTATACTAACGCAACTAAATAAATTCTGTGCTTTATGAAAATGTACAAGGGATGCAGACAGCTGTCGACCAAAGCAAGGGAAAAAGGGGCACAAAAATCTTCCTGAGTTATAGATCTGAATAAATTTCAAATCAAAATGTCTGCTTGAAATACTGTGTTTCGGCCATTCAGTCTGGTTAGAGAGGAGTGAAATAGACATAGGCCATTTTGATAGCTTTGAGAAATATATATGCCTGTCCAACACACTCCAATTCCCTTCCTGTCATCGATATCGCAGATATCAGACTGATTATATGAGTAATTTAAAGGCCTTACTGATACTTCAGGTATGCACAGTTTTATCATATGTGAATACGGGCACTAAATGTACTGTAAAAACAATATGGCATGCTCCTGGGTAGATGGACCCAGAAATATTATGTTGTTTAAAATCAATGAACAGACCTCGTTCTCTTCTAGAATGTTAAATGTAGCTATTTACTCTGGCACATCTGATTCAAGTTTTTATTAAAGGACAGTCTCAACTCAACAACAGCAATGTTCAGTAAGTATATTAATAAAGAGATAATAAATAAACATTCTACCAAACATTCTATCAATATTACTGTGTGCAACATTAAAGTAAGAAGTATTTCACCTCATTAAAAAAAGGTATTAAAAATACAATAGATTTTTATATGACAACAAAAAAAGAGCACGGGATACAGAGGCAACATTTCAACAGTTCCACCGATGTCAAGCTGAGATAAGTTAGTTTGAGTTACACAAAGTTACTCAGAAACTGTATTTAACGGAAATTAACAGTTAAGGAAAACAAAGGTGTTGTTTTTCTTTGCAAAACTTCCTGTTTTTATTATACCACCATTACTTATTCCATGGATAAATTAGTGGGAGTTTTAATTCTTTACCTAATGTTTCATAAGATTTACATAACACCATCCTCATCCTCATAATCACATCAGCTAGCCCAACATACATAAAGCAAGAATTTCAGCTTTTTATTTCATTAAATGACAATACTGCATTCTTAATATCCAGAAGTAGTGTGTATTTCATCATACTATGAGTATAAATGATGACGTTGATTAAATGTACAAGTGGAGTGATTCCAGTAGCTTGTGTGCACTTTTTGAATACTTGTTTTCTACCATAAAACTTGCCACTGCTGGAAGACGATAACCACAAACTTTTACAGTTAAAGACCACAGAGGTGGGTGGGTTTAAATAGATTTTGGGACGAGGAACACTTAAAGAAAGAATAACTTCAATGAACAGGTTTGCAATAATTAGAAAACTATCAGAGGATGATAACTAAACTTAAACTTAACTAGGCATACACACAGAGTACACTGTGAAATAACTATTATAACCTAATATCAAGGTTCACTTTAAAGTAAGACCAACAAAATCAGTGATGCTTAAATTGAACAGCAACAGGGCATTAATTTGACATTAGCTGGCAAACATCAATTCAACCCCTATTCTAACTTTAGTAAATGCATTTGCTGGAAAGAGATTAATATCAATTCCATAAATCATTCAAGAGATACATCCGGAGCCAGAGACACTGGTATGTTAGCTGATCTCAGTGTGGAAGCTTAGCACCCATTAATCAATGTCTGAGCTCCTCTGGCCATGTCATCTGGGGAAAAAGGCACATTTATAAAAGGGGCAATCACCACACTGATATCTCAGCACAACCCTCCTAATGTAACATGTTTAGCTCTTTATGCACTCTATGCACTCACCTTCACATGCCTTTTTTCTACTGTGTACAAAACTGTGGATAAGGTTCCCTATTCCCTTATTTATCCCTTTATATGCCCAAACAAGACTGGTTTTCCTCTTGGAAAATGAATTAGTAATAGGTCTAGGACATGTGACAACTGTAAGAAAACGTAACGTTTTTGCATGTGACCTGCTGACCTTGAACTCTTTGAAAATCAAGTGTATCAGAGACAACTTAATAGTAAAAATCAATTTTGAAGAACAACATTGACAATGTCACCAAGGCTAGACATCAGAAAGCAAACAGGGTGAAGCTCATCCCAGTCTGAAGAAACCAGAAACGGGCTTGTCTGTGGAAATATGAAATTTGAGTGGCATCTGAACCTAATCTCCACACAGAGATTCAGTCCCAGAGAGAACGGCTGATTCCCTGATTTACTCTGCCTACTTGTGTGCTTGAGTGTGAGCCTGACTGTGCGTCTAACCAACTGACCTTGTCAGCGGTGAGAACGTACTTTATTTTCATTGTCGTGCTATTCGGCTAACTTCATCTGACTGCAAGCTTAGTTCCAACAAAAGAGTTGGACAAGGTAACAGGTCAATCACTCTTTTAAGTAGACTTAATATATTTCTCTTTTTAGCCACGCTGGCATTTCTAGTAATGGCAAAGTTGGTTGGTCGGTCAGTAATCACTAAAGCGATTATGCACATAATTTATGTGGGAAAAGTGGTCCTGCCAAAAGAAAATATACAGAGAAACAACTAAAATAACCATATAATAATAACAAAAAGTTAATGCAGAAATTAAATGTTTAATAAAGCTTACAGTATACTGCTTAAAGTATATCTGTATATATTCTTATATTGACCCTGCACATACCCAGATACAGACACACATAAAGAAGGATTATTTGTTTTTCAGATCTGATTAGGCCCCAGCGCAGGGAAAATATAGGTAGAAAGCCGCTGCAAGAAAATAGCTCAAACAACACCTGCGCTGACTTCTGGTTATTCTTATTAAAGATTTTAAGATCCGAGCACTGGTCTAGAAATCTTTATATGAACTTGTCCCAGATAACACTGTTGCCAAGATATGTCATGGTCTTGATAGAGCACAGAGAGATAGAGATAGATTGTCCAAAAACTCAGACAATCATATGTGCTAAAGACGCATTCTGCTTTTGTACAGAAATACTGGAATTGTCTTATTGGCTGCTTGTTTTTTTTAAATTATACAATACAAATCAAAATTTACATTTACATTTAGCAGACGCTTTTATCCAAACTTCCAAATCAGGAGCAACTGGGGATTCAGTGTCTTGCTCAAGGACACTTTGACACATGGACAGGAGGAGGACAACCTGCCCTACCTCCTGCGCCACACCCACAATATTTGAATGTTTTTAATTAAAGATAATACATACTGTAAATAAAGCTATTATTAGTAGTAGAAGTATTAGGAATATCTTGATTCAAAAATGTTAATGGAGTTGGCAGTCCTGATGGCTAATGAAAGTGGGAAAGTATGTCAAAGATACGAAGCCTGGTATGAGAAAGCTCTACTTCCAAAAGATTTGTTGTTTGTTCTCAGACTATATAAATAATCTAATCTAATGAACAGAGATTGTGGACTGGAACATATAGCCTGATATGGTGGGATAAATAAGATGATGCTAATCCACGTAAAGATTTAAAATTCAAAAAAAGGACCTTGATGTCAGCTCTGGTTTAAATAGGCAGGCAATGCAATAAGGCTAGAATTTGTGTACTGCGGTCAAATGTATTTGATCTATCTGTAATGAGAATTCTAGCTGCTGCGTTTAAAAAAGCTGGAGGTGTTTGGTGGAAACTGTGGAAGCTAGAGTAGCATAAGAAGTAGTAGTAAAAAATAATCCTGTTTTTGTAAATAAATGTAATATGAGATGCAAAATACAGAGAAAACAGATGACTAATGTGTGAAAATAACTGAAGGAACAATCAGGGTAGTATCCTTATTTATGTTGGAAGGGACAAAGACCTGCTTATTTGGTCCATTTGCAATTGGATCAAATATGTCACACATGCCATAAATATCACAATACATGGCTATATACTACAAAACAAACAGTGTTGCTTGTTAAAATCTTTCCCAGAATACTTCACTGTTTTCCATTTTGGCCCATATTGTCATTTTCATGTTTGTTTTTCCAGGTTTTCAAACATGCACAGGGACGTTTGTAGTTAGGTTAAAGGATTTGTTAATGTGTTAATTGATTTTCTGCCTGATAAGGCAAAGCCTGATCTATGAAGCCAACATACTGTCTGTAAAATATCCACCTCTTTAGTGTGTGTGTGTGTGTGTGTGTGTGTGTGTGTGTGTGTGTGTGTGTGTGTGTGTGTGTGTGTGTGTGTGTTTGCTGTCTAGGGGCGGAGGGCCCACATGAAATC
>JAVQJL010002642.1:0-50755 GCA_036024295.1 Nannoperca obscura
CCAGGTTCACCGGAAAAGCCTTTGCAAATAAACAAGTTGATGAAAACAATTAATGGTGCTGTGGGAAAAGCAATTTCCTCTCGCAGGCCTGTGGACAGAGCACTGAGAAACTGGACACCTCCTTAATCACCCTGCCTCATGCCTGAGATTCAGCACGGCATCGACAACAGGGATCCTGCAGGGGATCTGAAATGTCCTCCTGATTTGGATTCAAACTGGTGCCAATAAAGTGAAAGTCCAACACTGTTAATGTTGCAGATTCACTTAGAGTTTCCTGAATGTGTCGTGGCCTTGGTCCAGTCTGTGGGTGATGACCTCTGTGACCTCCTGCCCTCCCGCTCTGTCAGTATACAGGTGTGTTTGCTGTATAAGCACTTTGCCATGCTCTGAGATAACTATGGGACGCATCTGTACTAAGATATGTCATATCCTGTGCAATGGGAAATTAACTGACTTGTTTTTTTAATCAACTCCTTAACATCTGTTTTCTCCTTGACTCTGCTAAAAGGAATGAACGTGCTGGATGAGTCACCGGGCGGACACAACACCAGCAAATACATGCATATAATTTACTCACTTTATAGGCCATTGTTTCTGTGTTGTTGTATTTGAATGTGTTGTATATTTCATGTTTTAATGTTTTCTGTAGAGCAATGCCACTCGAACAGTAAGTTTCTTTACTGTAGTATTCTGCCATCCATCTGACCATCATATGTCTGAGTTTCCTGTTCATGGTCTTGAAGAGCTGGAGCACATCTAAGCATTGATTGGCTGAAAAATACTTGTTTGTTTCAAGGTGTTGGACTTTCTACTTTATCTGAGAAACCAGAGCACTCCACTCAACTCAACTTTATGTATATATAACCTTTCAAACAAACGTGCCGCCCAAACTGCTCCACAGAAAATAGAAAAACAGATTAAAGTTAATCACTGGGTTTCATATAAGTTCTATTCATTTACTTATTTTGTTAAGACTTCAAAACTACGGCAACAAATGACGAGGCACCTTAAGTAAAAGCCAGGGTAAAAAGATATTTCTCCACCACAGAGGTGGAGGTCCACACGTCCTCAGGCAGGTTGTTCCAGAGACGAAAGAACGCAGAAGCTAAAAGCTTCCAACAAAACAAGATGCATTTAATGAGTCAAATCCTTTCTTGTTCATTTCCTGGTTTCTTCTGTTGTGCGTCTGCTAGGTTCAAAATTGAAACTGTTCTCTGCCCAAGGCTGTTGATGAACCAGAAGAAGTGCAAACATCTCATCATAATAATAAGAAGAAGAAGAAGTAAACTTGTAGTGAACAGAGAACCTGACGGGAGATACACCACATCACAACTGACGTTATTCTCCCATTCATGTTCTTTATGTCGTGTTTGGATTATTAAAACAAAAATTTATAGCAAAAAAAAAGTTAGTAAATAGCTTCCATTGTGTTCTACCTGAATCACGTATCTCTGAAGATTGAGACCAACGAGATGTCATCTATGGAGGTTATTCTCTCTCTCTTGCTTACACTTTCTGTTTCCTGTCAAATAAAGCAGAAATGCCACAAAAAACAGAAATGTATGCCATTAGAATCCTCTAAAAGATTATGCATTGAAATGAGGGCTTTGTTTCAGCCTGCAGAGAAGCAAGACATACGTTGTGCAACAGTGAGTGGAACTCATCAGCAAGGTTTTCTAAATGAAATGTGTTTTGCCTACAGGAGCTTAAGAAACATTGCCTCGTGTGTTCTCGGTCTCAGGATTTAGGAATCTCAGAACTAATCTGGGTTCAGCAAAGGAAATGACAACAATAAGTCCCTATTCTGTATTTACCACACAACCCCTGCTGCTGACATCACTGTGATTCACACGTGTGCACACATTCTCCTCCACAGCACCCTTGCCTTGCCGTGTTTATTTCCAAGCTCCCATTGTTGAACTTTAACCAGCAGGGAGTGAGTAAAATGTCTGCAATCTCTATAATCTGAGCCCAGGAGTCATAACAAAGCTGAGGGATTAGTCCAGGATCGGCCCCCTCTGGCATTTCTGCAATAATGTCCGGACGAGATTACACTCGCCTTGTTTCTTCCCTGGAAGACTGCAATAGTGGCAACTACCACGTTTATGAAGAAAGAATGATGGTATAATAGAAACATAACGGCTGTGATGCAAATCATTTGTTTCCATTTCGTAGATGGAGTGATAAGTGCTTACTCATCTGAGTTCAAAGGGTTGTTGTTAATGGGTACAACAGACCTCCCTGGTGATAAGATCCAACAACCAGAGCTCCAGATACTCTGGCCGTGTAACATCTGTCATGGCTTTGAATAGGAAAGCAGTTCTTGTAAACCTTTGTTTTATAGTATTGTATCAAAGCTCTTTTATATGCACTTTCATCAAGTCTAATAGTTACAGAGTTCAGGGTCAGTGGCAGTGAAACTGAACCCAGCAGTAAAACAAGACCTCAGTACAGCTGCTAAAAATAACTGCATAATTGATGCTTACTGCATATCACATATTTAATGGCTTGTTAATTGCAGTCACCTGCCTTTTCATGCAGTATATATATTTATTGTGCCATTTGGTGCTCCATTACTTTTGAAAAACAGTTTTTATGGTGCTGCCTGAGCTTTCAGGTGGCTATTACAGCCACAAATTGAGCGTTGAGCTTCTGTCAGCATGGTAAACAAAGCACCTGGATGCCAACTGGTGCCAGTTTATTTGAACAGCGGTGCAGCTATTGCCGTTGGCCTGAGTACACATCCACTCAAAGGACTGTCCCTTCCTGAACTTGGGCTTCCAGGAAACTTTGTAATGAAAGCAAATCTCCTATGTAGCATTGTGTGCTTGCCTTGTCTGCAGGCAATATTGGAGCCATCCCGTCACGGATAAACAAAAATGCTGATGTAATATCGTGTGTGTATATGTTTAAAGCCCCTGTTCACTCCTCTTTTTTTCTAGTACCAGCTATGCACTCAATTATGCAGATTAAAATCTGAAAAGCAAGGTGAAGAGATGTCTGCTGTCAGTCTGCTGTCTGAGTAATCATGAAAGCAAATTTTAGGATCAGAATTTGAATCCAAATCCGATTTACTGCCACGTAGGTTTCGACATACAAAGGAAACAAAAAAAGAAGGAAGGATCATTACGTCCCTGTGAAGAGCACCGTGAAACCTCTCGGTTCAGCCGACATTAAGGTGGATGGGATTGGCATCTCCTCGTTTATCACAGGTTTTTATGCTGCTATCTGTAATTTGTTGCATTGTTAACTAGCTAACATTTAATATATTGATTGATAACTTGTATATTTTGAATCTATTTGGATGCTGGTGGACCAGGAGATGGAGATCCCCTTCACCTCAATCTCACCTTTTTTGTTGGTTTCCTTGTCACATACAAGGAATTTGGTTTGGTGGATTGGTGCATAAAAAATAAGTAACATGGACGTATTTTATTCCATTCAGTTCATTTATATCTTTCGTGGAGCCAGTGACTTATTGATGACCTTACTGAGAATAAATGTAGCTTCAGGAGACATTCTATGTTTTCAAGGATTGGTAAAAAAAAAAAGCAAATAAAAACAAGAAAATGAAAGCAAACTGCTTTATTATTGGTTCTGGGATGAAAAACACTGATACGGAGGCAGCCTGATGTTTCAGTCAATTTTAATAATTGCTGCACTTAAGTAACTGGCGGGCCCCTATTGTCTGGCTTCAACAAGGGCGCTAACAACATACCGAAATGCACACAACAACAAACTGATCCCTTTCAACAGCTGCTGGCTGCAAATCATGGCCCAAAGTCAGCCTCTGGCTCATGTCTTCCTTGTCAGAAGTCTGGATGTTCGTTGGAACGAGACGTGTTTATTTGTTAGCGGTGTTAAACTGTGAAATTCGAATTTTCCAGGGCTGGATATTCATCTCGTGGGGTTCCTGCTGATTTTGAGGATTGTTTACTTTCAATGTTCTGTACTCGTCTAGAGCACATTACGCATTCATCAATTACTAAAGTGAAAAAGAAACACCACATTCAAGTTAAGTATTAAAAAGGTTCACTGTAACACTGTTTAATTATGGTGTACCTGGTAAAGGTCTACTTAAGATATGTTTAAATATATTGAAATGATGCTTCCCAATAAATATAATATAAATATGAAGTGGGCTGTCATCTGTGTACAATGTTTACAATAAATTGCAAATGCACAATCAAATCTTGGGCTTTATGTACTTGTGCTATAAGTACCAGAACTTTTTAAAATCTTGGTTTGAACTTGCATCATCACTGCAGCGTTGCACACATAAAACATAGAAACCAATATTTAAAGCAGAATCATAAATAAAAAGAATGTCTTGGTTGGAGCAATCTAGGAGTTGTTCCTTAAAGATCCATCATCTGTAAGATCCACGTTTATGGGATTCCAACTCTGGCTAGTGCTGATAGAATTAATAGATAATTTGTTATGTATTAAAGTTTTTTAAAATCAGAATCTGGTTCTGATCTGCATCAAACAACCAAGTCTTATTTTGCAACTTGTCTGCCACAAATTAAATGTAGTAACTACAAATTTGCTTTGGAGGGAAGATAATCACTGCACGGATTATCCTGGATTCATTGCCACTGTTTGTTCCAGTCAAGGCAGCGGATGTCGACGTCGGTGGACGTACAAAGCGCAGCAGTTTGACACTGAAGACCGAGGCTTCGCTGCACGTGTGTTGTCGTGCAAAGAAAGAAACGTGGTTTTCCTTTAATGTTAAGAAAGTGAACTCCCGTCTCATGCGTCAGGTCACTGTTTAACCGCAGACCACAGCCTTGCCCGACTGACTGCTGTGAGTGCCTGAACAGAACCAGGAAGAAACGTCATCATGTTCAGTTGTTGCTAATGGAAAATGTATTGCAAGTTGGATATTGTAAGAAAAGCAACTTAAATGCGTTGCATTTATGTTCAGCATCAACATCTTGTGACTATTTTTGGTCATTACAGGTTCTCTCAAAACACATCTGCTGGTACAAATTAGTAACATATACATTTACTCTGAAGAAGACCAGACTGGTTGAGCCACATCAGTTCTCATAGAATCACACATGTTAAGAAAAGGGTGCTCAGTCAAAGAAACACGTCTGTTTCTTGATTAATAGGAAATGTGATAAAGACTTTTTTAAATCCTGGGGACAGTTTGACACCAGGACCTCGTGTCACAAAACATGTTGGACATCCAGAAGCAAAAAGCAATATAAACATATCTAAGTATAAAGTCTTGATCCCTGTGGGGTTGTTGTGGTTGACTTCTAGGACCAGCGGGTAAAGCCCTGTAGACAACGCAGTCACTTTAGACAAACATACTGTGTTGCTATTGGCGACGCCATCTGTCTACAAATATAATTCTCGAGCTGAAGCTTTTTCAAATACATTCACAGAAAATGAATGAGCTTCATACGTTAAGTTGAGCTTCACAAAGCTGACGTTAAGAGCTGCATAAAATAAAATACTACAGAGTCACTTTCTAACAACTTCTGCAGATTAGAGTCTTGGTCACCATAGAAACAGGGAGAAAACAGCTATTTCTCACGTTTATATTTGTTATGACTTGGTTGGAGAATGGCAGTCCAACCATGAAAACGGAGCAGTCGTAAGTCCAAAGTAATGAGTGATTTGCTTGTTTTAATTTTCTGTCACATAACACGAGTCAACATAACTTTTTTACAAGTATAAATACGTCAGAGAATGTTTCAGAAAGACTTGGCGAGCGCAGCTGTGAATATAACAAGCGTAACAAATGAGAGAGCATCCAGCTCAGAATAACAAACAGTCCGTCCTCGTCTTTCTGTCACTTTCTAACACTTGAGGTTTTTCAGCAGCATCATTTAGTGTCCTCGACGCTCTCCTCCTTCCCGTGTGACTGGCCTTAACGAATGAAACCAACGTGACTCACTCAAATTCTTACTGAATAATGTGTATTTGGAGGCTGACTTTAATTGCTGTTAAGGCCTTGAAATAAAAAATGAATACAAATCGAAATAATATTTTCTGAATGTAAAAAGACTTTGCTGATGGAAAGCGCGTGGGCATGAGATGTTGTCGTCATCAGGATTTCATTCTTTGGACCTTGGACAGTTCAATATGAAGCTAAATAACAGTGAGATGGATTTATTTGACTGTAATAAAAAGCCAGACGGCTTTCATCCAGAAAACATTGAAAATCTGAGAGAGGGTTGTGAAACATGAGACTGTCCTCAGCAGAACAACAAGTCCTCCAACCTGTACGAACACGTCGCATGTTGCCTACTGGTGGCAGGAGATGTGACTCCAAATACAACGGATACAGGTGTACTGTCATCGTCATGGTAACAATAATAAACTTGTGGTTAACGTTGTGACGTGGTTGCAGTTTGGTTTAGGAACAGATCAGGGTTTGGGTTCAACTACATTAGTAAGTTAAGTTTACAAAGTTAACCTGCGTGGAGTTAAAATAAGTCGACTTTTGTTTTTTTTGGTTTGTCGCTCATCATACAACCTCCCCAAACCTCCACCTTTACTCCCGTCATAATTATTAACCCCGAATTTATCCCCCTTGATTAATTGTTTTGTGACTCATTTATTTTTGATGTTCAGTTTGAGGGACATAATGAACAATTATGTTCAACTGGTGGACGAGAGGATTCATTTGTGACTTGTCAGAAGTTTTGCTTCCTGTTGTTTTATATAACATTGTGATAAATAGCATCTAACACCAAGTTTTAATTATACAGTACTTTATAGCAGCTCTATTTGCACCCTGCATACTGATCCTGGATCTGTTGGTTAATTGAAACCTCAAAGCAAACAGGCATTCACATCTGAAAACCCGCCCTTCCTCAGCTGCCCGTGCTGCACACATTCCAGTCTGATTGGCTTAGCTGTTGGCCCAAAGCCCCAAAGGGCGTCTGTATAAAACTCTCCATGTGCTGAAAGCCAGACTCAGAAAGCAAAAGGGACTGAGACTCACAGTGTTCTTAACAGGAAGACTGACATCACTCTGAAATACTGCAACTGAAAAGTGCTGGAAAATGTGTAAAGGATTAGCCGCCTTGCCCCAAACCTGCCTGGAAAGGTGAGACCTGCATCATCACATTACCGCAGCAGTAAAGTTCAAGTTCATCTTTCTCAACTTTTTACTTTCTGAAATGAATTTCTGTTTCCTGGAAATTCTTTTTGAATAGACTTTTTGAGAAACAGTTTTTAGCAAGTGCTAACTTGAATGTTTTTTGGCTTTTATATTATTTTATTGTACAATAGTTTAAGAAGAATACTCTGGAGAGTCAGAGAAATGCATTATGTTGCTGAGGCACTTAAACCTGAAGAGAGGTTTCTAAACACGCAGAATCGTATGAGAAACTACTTTAACAAAGTTTTACTTCAGTCAAAACATGGATGCTTGGTTAATGTTGGTTTTAGGATGTGAAACTGGTCAGATTTAGTTCTTGATTCAAATAAAAAACCGTGAGTGTAACATTTTTACATTACAGACAATGAATAGAGGAACTTTATAACTGGAAAAAAAAATGTTAAACTGAATATGAACTTTGGGTCTTTAGGTCTTTCATTGAGTTTAGTTTTTTTTACCTTAACTGGTACTTTCTCCCTTCTGTGGCCTCTTTATTCAAAACCACACGAAACCTCTTTTGTAAAGAACCTTTTATAGTTTTTTTAGAAATTAAGTTTTACATTTTAAATCAGCCGACTGTATTTATACAAGACGCTACGATTAATGAGTATCACATAACGTAGTCATGCTAGAGTTGATGATGAATTTCACTAAAAGCTCCGAGAAACACCATAACTAAATTTTTATAACTTTAGTGTCTGAGAAGTGAAAATTAAGACTTTGTCACACAAGCCATCTTCTGCTTCCTGTCCTCCAGGGCCAAGGAGATCAAGTCTAAATTGGGAGTTTTACTGCAGAAGCCAGAAAATGCCATCGACCTCATCATCCCGTACCCGGAGAAGGCTGAGAAGAAGCCGGAGAAGCTGCACAAGTGAGTGTCTTTTCTCTGCCCTCGGCCTCCAGAGAGAGATGGATGTCTGCGTAGTTATCTGATAATTGATGGTACAGTGGCAGCGCAGGGCCCCGAGCAGGTACAAGATGTGGAGATCAAAGGACATTAAATGTCTCCAGACGCTGACGGGGCTCAGATGTGAGGAGCTTTAGATACTTCCCTTTCATCAGGCGGTACCCTGAGAAGACAGGGTTAGACATGAATCATGGATTAGATGTTGAGCACCTTCATCCTTGTTATACCACATGCTTTTATATAAGCATGCAGTTGTGTCCTGCTTTGTTTTCTCCTTTCAACATGGAAATTATGTTTGATGGACCATCCTCAGTGCACTTTAGCTGAGGTGTCACTTTATTTAGCAGTCCTCTGGCAATGTGTTAGGTTCCTTTAGAGTCATTGTGGTTCGATATTGAGACGATGTATCACAACTCTCCTGCCACTGCAATTCATATTCATAATTCACATTAGCCTTTAGGTCTTTATTCTCTCCTAAAAAGAAGAGGTTGTAAAACCATTAATCCATGCACAAATGTTGTATCTGTTTAGTTTACTTGACTTAAAGTGTGCAAAATATCCGCAGTAGCTATAAATGATCCCCGCACTGTCACGCTGCAGCCAGCCAGCCCAGCGCTCATTAAGCATTTGCTTGAGATCACAAATAAAAAGCTCCTACAATGAATTAAGATGAACTCATCACTCACAGGCCTGCCACTGGTCCTTCCAGCTATTTTTCAAGCTGGAAGAACACTGCAGCCGCTTTGGAAACTTTCTCCTGCAGGTGAGAGAAAGGACATGCAGTTTCTTTACATTTTCAGCCCAGTGTCTAAACGCTTCCCCTGATTAGTCCGACACAAACACCAGACGCAATTTATTCTCAGTGGACGTTTTCCAGACTTGACCCACGCAGCAGAAACTGAGATCAAAGGATGCAGTCTGGCGTCGTGCGGCTGGAAACAGGCGTCAGTTGTGTATTCGAGTATTTATAGATTCTGGTTTGAAGCTTTTTAGCAAAAGTGACGTACGGTTTTCACTCTGCAGACTTTATGTAGCGTGTTGGGGATTGGGTGATGATTATGAAATGAAAAGGATTGTTTTGCATTTTGGGAGAGAATGTGTCCGTGACTGTTTAAAATGAATGAACGTTTCTCATGAGCTCCTTGTTTCCTTCCTGACTGAACCGAGGTATTTTGTGTGCAGGCCTACTCCTGACGAGGCTGCTCAGTGGCGGGAGAGTCTGGAGCGAGTCCTGAACAACAGCTGTAGGTCTACTCTCTCTTTTGCACACTCATTCTCCGTACCTAAATGTTGTCCCTGTATGGGAACAGATATCTGTCCCCACAACATGACTAAGATAAGTACAGGGTAACAGTGTTATTATGTGACACCTTGCACAAATGTTTCTTTCTCAACATTTGAAAATGTTTAATCTTATATATTTCTCAGTAAACTTTGGCACATCACTCTCAAAACCCTTTTACTTAAAAACAACAACAACATGGCTCTAAATGGCTTCCTTAAAGAAAGAACGTAATACTGCTTGTTCATGTGCCGCTTGCTAAAGTAGCCATCTTTTTCTTGTCCACACAGCTGAAGGATGCTCTGTTACAGAACACCTTTCCCATGTTAATGGGAATGTTAATGTTAATTCCCAGGTATATGTTATTTAAACTTTGCAGTGTTTCTGCTTGATCATTTCATACCGTCCAAAGCTGCAGAGTCTTCGTTATGTAACTTACCTTCCCCGAGGTCTGATGTCTGTCCTGTACACTGTTTAAACAGGTACAGTACACCGAGCAGGGTTTGGTTTCCATAACAACAGTACAGCTTGTGCGCATGTTGTTTTTTTTCTTTTGATTTATATTGTGTTGCACGTCAATGTGACCATTAGTTTGCTTAACTGAAGGTAATGATAATGTGGTTTTTATTATTGTCTCAGGCATGTAAACACCCCCCCCCCCCCCCCTCAACCCTGCATGGGATTACAGGACAAATGTTTTCAAGTCCGACAATAAACCGTACAGATTAACGAGACTGACATCATTTACAGCAAGTGACTTTATTTTTTATTTTTTAATTTTCAAACCTCAACAGCTGCAACAAAATGCACAAATTACAAATGCATCATGTCAAACTGTAGACAGTTATGAATATATAACATATATGAACACATATGCTTCATATATGTTTCTTTATCAATGTTGTTTTATGGTCACGTTTTTGACGTTATTAGGTTTATGGTAGATTTTTTTTACACACCAGCTCACAACCAACACACTTATCTCTTACAGGGGTTTTAGTTGCAGCTCAGCTAAACTTTAGTTGCATTTCTTTTCAATCAATTCCAAATTTGGATTTAGGCCTTTGCAGATGTTTGCAGATGTTCACCTTTCTCTGTGATGTAAAACTGTTACATGACCGTGCTGTGAAGAGAGAAAGTTACATTTAGAAAGTTTAAACTGGAGGTGTGGACTGAGAAAACTGTCAGCATTGCTTGTGGGAAGGAAAACACATTTACAACCACCACGCATACCAACCTCTGACTGCACTGTTTACTTCACAAAGTGCACAGAAAGCCTGAGAGCCAGCAAGACTGCTGATTACCTCTAATGGGTGCTGGTATTTAGCTGTACGTGTAAACTCTACTGCTAATAATTCATGTTACTGACCAGCTGATACATGTGAACAGACCAACATTTGCTCTGCGGAGCTCAGTAGGTGGTAAAAGACCTTTCTAAGTGGCTCCTTCAGCAGAGTCTAGGGCCGAGAGATTTATGCTTCTCCTGTGTTTGCATGCCTGCATGAACGTATGTAAGCATCCGTGTGTGTGTACTGGCCGAACATCTCCAGGGAAAAATCGAAATGATTCCACCAGAGTTGATTTATCACACGGCTGCTGCAGACTGCTGAGCCGTGATTATTGACCTACGTGAGCTTTTACATTAACGTTATTCTTTATGGCTTCTTCCTTGTTTATTCCCATGGGATTCTCAGTGAGTTATATCTTCACAGATGTAGCACTATGACCCCCCACCCCTTCCCCTGAAAGTGAAAAATTGCATAATGTGCATATATTACACAACAGAAAATAATATATCATTCCACTCAGAAAAAAAGGATTGCACTTGTAGAAACATTAATCTCCTTTTCAAGGTGATCTCTCTTTTAATTACAGCAATTCTTCAGTGTTGTTTAAAAGATTACGCAGCTTGTTCAACCAATGAGGGACAGTGAAGTTGATCAAAACTTTCTGAAACTAAGTTCATTATACAAAAACATCTAGTAGAAGTCTGCTGACATGGAAGTAAAACATAATAGAATCATGAATGCATGAACAACAAACACTAAACATGAGGCTACTCTTCCTGCTGAACAAACAGCTTGTCATCGGCGTCGGTGCGTGTGTGCATCTCTTGTTGTGTGTCCTTGTACTGAAGGTCTTTCAAAAAAATCCTGCAGCTTGATTGCTCAGTGCTATTTTGAACCAAACTACTCATTCAGATTGCAGATAAAAGCCTGATTCCATAGAAGTATGCTTATCATCTGCAGCACATGCTCGTTCAGACAATGGGGCCCTTCCTCAGGCATTATCTTAAACTACAGTGGTCTTCACTGTCATGAGAGGCTGATTATGGAGACTTATTTTGGGATAAACCATTGTGCTTTGATATTAGTCCAAATAAAAGTTTTGTTTCGGATCGGCAAGGTGGTGTTTGGCATCAGTGTCTTTGAAAATGAAATCATGGAAGAAGAGTGTTCTCATTTCTCTCACAGGCGGCATCACTGAAGTCTCCATCTGTTACGGACCACGTCTTCTGACCAGCAGATTCTCTAATAAAATGTCTTATTATTTGGCGCTATATAACAGAGGTTATCTCTGGGCTCTTTTCATATAGATCGGGTCTAGATCATACTCTGATATTATCAAGTTCATAATACATTACATGGAGTCCAGTGGTGCTAAGCAGATATATAAAAGTACAAACATCAGGTCTGGACTCACAACTAATTGATTTCTGCTCAATTGCATCAAAGCAGATGGCTTCGATGCACGCTGTTAATTTAGGGAGGGAGACAGATGGTGTGATGATTGTTGTGGGTTTCTGAGGGTCATTTGCCTTTTGATCACTCACTCACATTTCAACAACTTAAGAACTGATTCATCCACAATATTTTGATAATGTCGATACAGCCGGTAATGTTTTGTGTAAAATGGCAGATTTTGTACCGTGCCATTACCAGGCCAGAACCAGATGTGCATGTAACATTTGTGTCTTTCTGTATTAACCATATTAACCACCACCACCTCTCTCTCCCTCAGATGGTCTGAATGCTTTCCGTAGCTTCCTGCAGTCTGAGTTCAGTGATGAGAACATTGAGTTCTGGACGGCCTGCGAGGACTTCAAGAAGACCAAGAACCCTGCCAAGATGGCCGCCAAGGCCAAGAAGATCTATGAAGACTTCATCCAGTCTGAGGGACCCAGAGAGGTTAGGGACTCCAGTGACTTGCTCCTTTTTATGAGTTCAACTTCACATGAAACACAGAGTAAATCACATGTAGTGCTTTACATTATGAGCTGTAACTGTAAAGGGAAATGCTGCTACTTTTAAAGCTGAGCTCTATTTTTGCAAAAGGTTTTGGAATTAGTCCAGTAGATACCAGACTGCAATGGCTGCAACATAATCCTTGCGGGCAACTGAGACCATGAAAAGTGTGTCCACTAAAAGTGCTTTCCCACTGTGACAGCATGTGTCTGACAACATTATGGGAAGGGTCCCTACAGAGACAGACCTTTCTGTTAAAGAGGAAACATTTCAATCTGAAATCTCGTGAGAGGTTGAGTCGTTGCATGAACACAACAGATTTTCTGAAATCAACCCCTAAGTGATTGAACCCAGATGTTGTAAACATCATGTCCACGTCAAGTATTTTCCTTGGAATAATCTTCTGGCTATTTTATGTTTTTGTTTCATTTGATATAAAGAGAACTGGTAAAAGGCTAATTCTACTGGCTTCATTAGTATCTTGCCTAAAATGATGCTGTGGAATCTTCCTCTTACTTCACGTCATCACGTCTGCATACACTTCTATCATCAGAATTCATTTTTCATCCTCACTTTAGTTGTCTGACCACATGTCCTGTCGTCCCCCCGCCACAGGTGAACATTGACCACTTCACCAAGGATGTGACCCTGAGGAACCTGGTGGACCTCTCCCCTGCGACCTTTGACCTGGCCCAGAAAAGGATCTACGCTCTGATGGAGAAAGACTCCTTCGGCCGTTTCCTCCGGTCTGAGCAGTACCAGGAGCTCCTGGTCAATTGAGCCGGAAAGAGTCTAAAAAGCTGGGGTGGGGGTAGGGTGGAGGTTAGATAGAGGCAGTTAGACAACATGAAAATGACACTAAACGACTTATCATTTGTTTTTATTCTAATAAACTAACATTTTGTAAAAAAACATGATGGGGAGGAAGAGAAAATCATATTTCTAAATTCTACTTTGAATTTAACTAAAGGGAAAAACTGCCTTTTGAAACAGCCCTACCTCCACACCCAACACACACACACACACACACACACACACATTCTTTAACTTCTACACTAGTGAGGACCTTCCATTGACAACAATCATTCCCTATCCTCTTAAAGAAGTGAGGCTTTCCCAGAAGGACCTCACTTGTCAAAAATGGCCTCAAAACCGTGATTGGTTCTCACACAAAGGTAGAAGCAAAGAAACACACACACACACACACACACACACACACACACTAAAATGTACACACAGAGTCAAGATCCACATTAAAACAGACACCAAGATGTTTCTATGAAGAATGCAGTCTTTTCAGCTAGGCCACAGATTCATGACATGATCCCCTGAAAACATCATGTGACTTACACTTGTGCATCAAGATGGTGTTGCAGCTTTGCCAGACCTGTCGACACAGATATACACTTTGTGTAAGCTCGACTCCACTGACTCCATTCTGTAGCAGATTCTAAGAATGACTTTGTGACAAAGAGCAGAAACAATGTCTGGAGGTTTGCTGTGGTAACGGTTTCACTAGGTGGGAAGGAGAAGGTGATTAGTCTTTCTTTGGCCTGCTGCGTATTGTCTTCACTCTCAACAAACAATATCGGGAACCCAAGTAGACCAATCACAGCGTCCAGCTGGGCGGCTGTACATTCCTAGAGCACTGGGACAGCAGTGTTAGGCAACACAGCACTTTGACGCATTTGTTTAAAACAGCCTTAACGCAGGGTCATGATTGATCTCTTCATTATATTTCCTGGCAATTATATTAACAATTAACTTTACTCAACGTCTGGTCTGTGTCATGTCATCAGCATTCCCAAGAAGACTTAAAGATGTTAGTACCTTTCGGTCTATGGGGGGAAAAACATTGGTAAACTCTTGTTTGCTGTTTTTAAATGAATGGATTAATTGAATAACTTCCGGCAAGGACCAGATATTTGGTCATTTTAATAAAAGAACCTTCTATTATAAACAGATTAATGATTATCGCGTAACTCTCTTCGGGTGTCTTCCACTCTCTCACATTCACTTAGACAGTAAGTCTGGATATTCACCAACCCACCCACTCCCCACTGCTTTGGCTGGGATGCATCCGGTGAGAGCCATCCTTGAGAACAGTGCTGGCTGGTTGGCTCAGTGGTCGAGCTCCTTGGCTACCGCTGAACTGCAAGTTGCTAAGATGGGAAAATCAAGTAGAAGGGAATCTGAGAAAGAGAAGTGAACAGAGCAGTGGTTTTAACAGAGAAAGGTCTTTTTTCCCATGTGATGATACCAAAGTTGTATGAGTCACTAAAAGGGTCCAGACCGGATTTTAGTCCTAATACGCTGGTAACAAACATGGGAAGTTTGCAGGACTACACATTTCCAATACTGGTTATTGGGAATCCTTATATTACGGTTTTTAACTTACAAGCCATGCAGTCGTCAAACGTCAAATGCAAACGTCATGTTTAAAATCAAAGTTTAAAATCATCAATCAAATTAAAAGTCACAGTTGATTAATCCGACATTATATGTACTTCTCACTTTGCTTATGCATTTGTTATTTTCCAGGTTAACACTTTCAACCACACGTTATCATTCACTACTACATACTGTAACAACACACTGGTGTTCACCTAACTCACACTAAGCGAGGGACACAGACGGATGGGATGGTGGATTTGGTGTTGGTGTGCAATGTTTGAGTGTCCTAAATATATACATTTTGTTGAATGTAACAATCATAGTATTATTATATTTACTTGTTCATGCTTTTTATATTAAGCAAAAGCATATACTGTATGTCTTAACCAACACAAGAGTATTGTTATCTAGATATTCAGCATTTTATAAGTCCTTATTGTTCCCCAAAATGCTAACTATTCCATACTAGTCTGAAAAACTGAAAATACTATTGATCAGGACTGATTTATTTGTTGAATTATTGAATGTATTATATTGACGAAGGAGTATCATGGCACAGATTGACCAGTCTGGTGTCATGACCTTAAGTCTCATACAAGTCAATCACAGAAGAAATAAATAAGGGCTTTAACACTGCTGAGTATGCATTATGTGATGTAGCCTTGCATGTACGTTTTGGAGTCAACCACATAAAAATATATATGCATACAATACCTGAAGATGTATTTATTTTTACGTGTAAATATGAACTAAGTTATTCTTGAATAGAACAATGGAAACCATGATTCTTTGAATGGAGAACTGGCAAGAGTTCTTTCCAGAGTCTTTTCACTGTTATAAAAGAGGAAACACCTGATTTTCAATTGTCACTTTGTTTTTCTTCATTAGATACATATTCGTAATTTGTGTGTATATGAGTCTTTAAGACTGGAACAGAAAACTCAAATCAATGAGGACGCCACAAAATATGGAAGCCCATTTCCACCAATATGATGAGAAAAAAAACCTCCTGTAACTCAATATTTTGAGATTGTAACTCATTATTTGGAGAAAGTTTCTTAATAGAATGACCTACAGGATGTTTCTTTCTGTCATCATTATGGGCTTCCATAACAAAATCCTCCAAATTTGTTATTTCAATAATGAAAATGTTAAAAGGGCCCTGTGGAGCACCAAAACACGTTGTGTGTATCCTTGAGCTCTAACAAACGTGTCAAGTGCATTTCCTTCTTCATTAAACATCTGCAAAGTCGATTTTTTAAAAAGTATTTTAAATCCTGTGTTGATTACATTTGTTACACTGTGCATAGAAAAACCGCTACATAGCTCTACTGGAGATCTAAAATACTACACCTGCACCTTCTCAGGTCATCCTGTTAGCACTGTAATTATGAGCATGTTAGCATGCTTTGTTAGCATTTAGTTTAAAGAAACACATTGCCTAAGTACACCCCTACAGATCTGCTAGCACAGCTGTAGACTCTTAATTTATTAAATTAAGTATTTAATAAATTAAGTATAATAATATTGCCTAACATTTTAAAACAACTGAGTATTTCTGGAATTATCTTTGTAACCATCAAACAAACACACAAACTGGACTGAAAACAAAAGGAGAAAATCCCTCAAACTGTCAAAAGAAAGTAGCTTTAAGAAAATAAATAAAATGATAAATCTTCTTTTGTAATTCCTCCTCAGAGTGAAGTGATTGTTTTAAAGAACAAAGCAGCATGTAAAGAGTACGCCACTAAAACACCCAGTGATGAGGGGAAAACGGAGCGGAAACAGATGCGGCTGAGAAAACGGCTGCCAACACAAACACTGTCAGGACGCATCCATTACTTTTACAGTTCCTAGAAATAGATGGAAAAGGTCAGAAGCCGTGGGTCCCCAGAGGAGGTTAGTGACATTTCTGACAAACAGTTTGTTGAGTTTCCCTCACTGCTTTTACCTGTACTGTACTCTGTCACGTTTACAGAAGTATCGTAGTAGCTTCTCAGAAAAGTCTCAGAGCTCTAAAATGATGTCATGCCAAAAGGTTTAAGTGTTTCCCAAAACACTCATTTTTTAAGTATCTATTGCTGTTCTGTCCTAAAATAACTACCACAGATTTTGAAAAAAACAATGAATACCATTACTAAAAGTTTATGAATCTAATTACAACCTAATAATCTTATTTTTAATTATTCTTTCACCTGGTGCATGGCCTGATTTTCCTCCAAATATGGCAGAATACAAAGAAGAATTGCACTCTGACAGGAGTGCGTGATAAGGTTTTCGTAATAAAGTTTTCAATAGAAGATTAATTTCATCTGCTTTGCCAGCAGTAATGATTAGCCCTCTAATCACGAGCAAACCTGCAGACATTTTCTAATCTGTCTCTCGGAGCACAAACAGTGATCAGACTTGATAAGAAACCACATGTAAGTTTAATATGGTCATCTCTTCCTGGGATTCAGCTTCAACCTATGGGAGAGACATCTGTGTAGGATGTTGGACAGACATGTGAGATCGAGACGTTTTTTGGGAGAACAAATCTGTTTTAATGGATTAAGACCATAAGACTGTGCAGTGCCCTGTATGTTCACTCAAACTTCATTAAAGGGCAGAGGTCTTGGGTGCTGCAGCATCAGTTAGGCAGCTGATTTCACACTTTCTCACTAAAGGATAAACTCCAGTATAAATGACTAATTCTTACCAAACGCTTTGCCTCTGCTGCCATCTGCCAACGGGCTGCAATGTAATCCTTTGGGGCAACTGCGCCCGTGAAAAGTCCGTCCATTAAAAGGATCTTTAACAAAAAGGTCAGTCTCTGACAGCATTATGGAAAATATCCCTACAGACACTTAGAATAAAAGTCTGAGCAAGTCAGTGGCAAAAACAAGCACTTTTAGTTGACGTGCTTTGACAGGTGCAGTTGCCACAAAGGATTACGTTGCAGACTTTGCAAAATACCCGAACCACGAACCCTTTAAAGATGGCAGCATCGTGGCAAAGAGTTCTCATGGCTCCAGGGCTTTTTTTCAAAACTAGGATCGGTTTTTATGTGTGAGAAAATGTAAAAACAGTCTGTCATTTCCCCAGTGATATCTGTGGAACGCAGCGAGATCCACCCACAGCGTGACTCAGTCTGAAAACACATGTACTCAAACTTAAAGATGCCCTCCTGACATGTTCTCTCTGTATTTATATCGATTGTTCTACTTTGAGTTTTAAAAAATCTAGAAGTTATAAATAGAAGTTGAACTGCTGGACAACATGTGTTTCGTGGACCGTCGTTGAATACTGAAATGGGATTTGTGATGTCACAAATCCTGCTCGTAGGCTCCGCCCCTGAAAATGGGATTTTCAATGAGCACATGTGAAAACATCCTTCTAGTGTCAAACTCTGCACATACATCGTTCTGCACAGTGAAGTTGCAACATTCAACTGTAGGAACAAGAGTACAGGGGAACTCTAAGAGACAAACTAACAGCACCGCTATAAAAGCTGCCAAATTCAAGGGCAGCAGGATTCAATCAAAATCATTCTGCCTAACCCTAACCCTCAAGTGATGTTGTTTTTCTGACAGGAGAACACATTATGCTTGGCATCCAGTTTTAAGTTGTGTAATCACTGTTACTATGTGACCGCCAACAAAAAAAGACTTTGACTTGTTTCACTTTTTAAAAATGAAAAGGAAAATGGTGCGTTTGTGTGTGAGTGTGTGTGAGAGAGAGAATAAAGGGGTAAACAAAATATCTAATAATACTGTAAACAAATGTGAAAGTAACTTGCATGCATGCGTCTTCGACAACTTAAAAGACCACTGGATATTAGAAGTACGAGCCGGACCAAAAAGCCTCCACGACATGGTGAAGTGAGGAGAGTCTGGGATATATAACGTGCACAAGAGCAGTTTCAGCTGGGCAACTCGAAGTGGGTCCCTGAAGCATTTATTTATTTATTTTCTTGCCTTGGTTGGACAGAAAGTGAAGGGGCAGACAGGAAATGAGAGATAGTGGGGCATGACATGCAACAAAGGTCGCCAGCTGGAGCCGAACCGGCGTGTGTGCTGAAACCATTCAGCTGCCAAGGCGCTCCAAGCTGCCAGTCTCTGACCCAATCAGAGGAAGTGGCAGCTTCAACGCCATCAGGATGTGAAGCAGATTTTGGTGCAATCCAGGTGGGAAAGTCTAGCACAGTAAGTGTCATGGGTTGGATTGTTTGTTTAATCCCTATGTCCCAAATAAACTTTATAAAGATTGCATTGGACAGTAAAGATTGATCATTACAATAGAAATGAAAACTCATTGAGCTGTGCCTTTAATCTTTAGAGCAGACAAGATGCACAATTAACTCTCTGCACAAATGCATCCACTGAACGCACTCTCAGGCACATCTGCTGTACATCCACATAAATGATTACCAGACTGGCAAAAGGCAGTGGAGCAGCCAGGGGACATGTCAAGTCAAGTTGTTCCCTGTATGCCTCCTAGTAAGCAAAGAAATAATAAAACAAAAATAAACTGTTCATGTGGTATAATTTCCTGTTCGTTATAAAACTAATTTGTAAGCCCAGTTGTTGGGTCACATTATAATGCGTCACAAATTATGCAATATCATTTATCTATGCTGCTTTTATTTCCTCAACCCGCAGAAGCAAGCAGCGGTCGGTCTCCATGGTGACGAATGAGGAGAGTTTGACCTCTTTAATCCTACACTCCCATAGCCGCGGTTCTGACTGTGGAGTGACACTCTGTAACGTATTTCCCTCGGTTTGTCTCTCTGACCTTCATCAGCCAGTCCACCTGCTGCCTGCCTGTTCAGCTGCACCTCGTCTTCTAATCCAGCTTCCTGTCTGAGGAACGCTCCCTCAGCAGACTCATGTGAGCGCTGGCTTTGTTACCATGCCTGTCTGTCTCAAAGTGAGGATTTCACCCACAAGTGAAATCACTAAAAGGGTGTTTGTGGTTTTCTGCATTCTGGAGAAGGTGCTGGTCATTAACTCTAGCGCAGATGATGTCATAGATTGCATCATCACCCTTGTTTAACAATCTGCTTGCAAAATCAATATATATGACCAAATCAGCAAATTGGAGGAGACCCAATGACATAATTGGGTTACCAACCAAATGACAAATGAGTCTGAGACTTTAAGTTATACAGGAAATGGCAGCATAATTGAAGAGAAAGGTCAGATTTTCATTAGTTAGAACAGGGTTTATGTTTTTTGGCATGTGTTGCTGTTTTGCCTCAACAATGCAGGTTAGATAATGTGGGAAGTGCTCAAGAAGAAGCATTTACTGCCACGACCGCACTTTATGTTCCCCGAGTGTCTGTTTTAAGGTTTTTTCCCAGGGGTTGCCTGAAACCTAAGTCTCCTCACAAACTGCAAAAAGACAGCAACATCACCAGCGCCAACCGAGTAAAATCAATACCAAAGAAACTAATCAGATCACATAAATCAGGGTTCACTAACTGCAACCCTGCTTCATAAACACACACTCACACACACATGCACACGCCCACCATGTCATACACACATGCTCAGACTGAATTTGAAGCAAGAGAGACAGTTGACCATGAAGTGCATTCAGACACTGCACACTAATAGCTACAAGTATGGGCTCACTCACTACTCACCACAGGTGTTCACTGGCTGGTGTTGTTTGTGTCACTTGTCCGCCTTCTGTTTTTCAAAAGGCCTAGCTGATGATAGACGGGATGTGTTGTACCGCTTAATGGCACTGGTTTGAAAGTTATTCTGCATTCAGGTCAGACAAACTGTTCCACACAGGGAGGTAAAAGACACACTTTGCATCAAGACCGTTTACCATATTCATTGGTTCTCCTGATACACTCACCCAGACTCACTCAGACAGTATGATTTTTAATTAGCATTGGGTAATTACATACACACAGCGTCCCTCTGTCCATCAAAAACTGCATGTCTGGTCATTAAACCTTGTTAACCCTGTTTTGGGTGTGTGTATGTGTGTTACCCTGTGGTCATCTTCACTGACAGTTTTGATGAGGAGGCGGAACACAAAGTAAACTTCTTATATTAAGAAATAATTTAATATAAAAAGGATATTTGTGTAGTTGTTGGCAACAGCAAGAGGAATAAAAAGAAGAACCCTACTCCCACAGGGACAGACCTTTATTCTGAAAACCAATATAGTGCAACACAAATGCTTAATGCAGGTACTGTCACTGCACACAATGAAGTGTCACAAACTTGATATTTAAGTCATGCACAGAAGTTAGCACCAGCACCAACATACAACACAATAACAAAAGAAACAGACACCACAGTGAGATGAATGAGTTTAAACCAGAGATCCAGACATGCAGCCCCAGGGATGTATGTACTGAGTGTATGCGCGTGTTCGTGTGGAAGACATAAGTGGCTTTGCGCGTGAGTGTGTCGGCGAGTACGTGCTTCCTTGCATGCATGATCACATTAGCTCACCAGATCCTCCTGTCAAGTTTTCATTAGCAGGCCTCGCAGCTGCTTGTCGCTAGGAAGGCAGGAGAGAACATCCAGTAATAAGCAGGTTAGCGCTGAATGAAGCTCCGATCAGGCCCGAGAGCTTGAGCCTGAACAGACTCTGAGCTCACAAACACAAGCCTTGGACAACAAAAGCCCTGTATGAAACCATATGGATGTTTCTCTTTTTCCTGAATGAAAATGTTTGTCCTGAAGTATCCTGTGTGGTCAATGGAGGGAAATGCCTCTGTACACACAGGAGCTGGGGAGTTGAAACTGACATGGTAGCATTACTTCCTTACTGCTGTGTATTTCCTTTTAAAAACAGGAAGTTGGGGTGCTAACATACCAAGCTAAGATAGTGAACATGGTAAAGAGATTTTTAGTTTTAACTTGGAGCAATTTCCCTTTGTTTGGGTTTATTTTCCAAGCAAACTAAAATGCATCACTACTTGACAATGTTCCCTCCAGTTATTGGTCAGATGTGTCCGGGACGGGAGCAGGAAAGTAAATACAGATACAGGAAGAAGGTCCTGTGTTCTGAACTAGTGCATACTTCTGTGAGAGAAACATTTAACTAGGTTATTCTCCAGCTAGCTGCTACTAGAAACAGTCTGCGTGTACTGCCGCATCCCAGAATGCAAAGCACACCTGGCTACAGGAGCCGTTTTAGCTCAAACGTGCGGAGTACACCTGGTAGTTGAGTCAGATCACATTCCTGCCACACATGAAACCGCTCCAGAGCTCGTTTGGATCCCGACCGAGACCACTTCCTCTACAGGGTTTTCGGTCTGCACCAAAGTGTGATTACTGTTTTCACACTGGCCCAAATGAACCACACTAGCCGAGCAAACACACCAAGGTACAGTTAAACCGAACCAAACAGGTTATGGCCCTAAATAATCTGAGATAAAAGTAAAATTCTGACTTAAAACAATGTCCTTCATTCAGCTTTGTCTCACTTTAAAAACCGTACGTCACCTGTATGTCCCTCTCTCATAGATTAATTTTAACTACAACCAAACAGTTTAGTGTTGTCGTCAATGTGCATGGATCACACAACACTGATAGATGGAAGGAGTGAAGGAGTGAAGCACTGATGAGCTGATTTAACTGTCGGAAGGTGATTGAGGCTTTGTTTGCAATAATTATCTGTACATTTCTCTCTAGCAGCGTGACGCCTGGTCTCAGTATAAAGTAGTACAATAGTTTAGAGCTGCTGGATTTCTCCTGTCAGTAAAAGTAAAACAATTTTTTTAAATTTATAATTACATGACTTCCCAAAGAACTGGATTATAAAAATAAAGGTTAGCTAAACACGTTGGTTCAACCATGATCCCTTAAATGTGTAGGAGTTGCTTTCATTGTCATTCAACTATAGTGGATTTAGCAGTCATGAAGTTGAATCCCTCTGAGAGCCCGGGGTTAGCACCCTGCAGTAATGATTCAGTTTATGTGCAGTGAAAAGATGCAAACTGTGTTCGCTGTCTGAATGGATGAGAAGCAGACGAGCTTTCCTGCTCGCGGAAGTTCATGTAATTCAATAAAAGGAGGTCAGTTATACAAAAAGAACGGATACGGTGACCAAAAGTCAAACATTCTCTGTTGTCTTCTCTGAAGCGTTTTCACTGAACAGCAGCAGGATTTAGTGACTTCTGGTTGGAGCTGTGATTAAAGGAGCCAGTTCAGAGGTGTCATTTCCATACCTGCCAACGTGACATCAGCATGTCCTTATACGGCATGACTGTCCTCAAACAGGAACTCGAGAGAAATGCAACCTTCGTCATCACAACACCGTAGTTTGTTAAAACCTTGAAAATCATCTTTCTCTAACATTACAGCGGCACTTATTCATATTTTTATATTAACAATCGATGACTGCACGTAATGAGAAAGGAGTCGTTCATAATAACAAACCTCCAGATAATAACAAACCCAACTCTGCAGTTCTCTGAAGCTCTACGAAGCATTTTAGCGTCTTTCAGCTCGTTGTTTCGGCTGATAAACCCACTGTGTGCTACCTCCGCAACAGCTGACGCAGATAGCAGCAAGCTAAAGAAAGTGGAGCATTTTGTAATTAAATAGCCAGATATCTCCCCTATTGAGTTGCTGGAGAACAGAGTTAAAATGGAGTGAACACTTCTGTTCACCAGAAACATGACTCCATGTGAATGCTAATGTTGCTCTGTGTCTGAGTCATTTGTAAATACAACTTTGCAAGATGATAATCTATCAATGTTGTGTTGCCACTGCTCCCAAGTGACCATTGAGTAATATTAAGTGCTGCTTTACTTTCTTTTCAATCATTTAACATTTCTTGTCAAACTACTGTCATGCTGTACCAATTTTTATTTTGTTGGAAGAGAATGTATTTGTTCACACTTTAGGTATTTAGGTGCATTCGAGAGAGAGAGAGAGAGAGAGAGAGAGAGAGAGAGAGAGAGAGAGAGAGACTTGTTAAGATGTCAGGGTATCTGGTGCTGACGGGAAGATGAAGAGGGTTGTCAGTCTGGCAATTAAAAGCATTTCCTCCTGCCTCAATAAGCAGCTACACCATCAACAATAATCTAATCATTCTTGGTTTTCATGGATAATAAAATTCTTGATTAAACATCCATCTCTGCATTTGTAATTTCCATCATTATGCTCAAGTACTGGCATTAAATATCGCTACAAAAATATGGTTCATTTGTAGCTCCAGTGCAAAATGTGAATGTGTTAGTCCAAACTCGAGCTGCCGGCCCCTCACAGACTCCCCCTAATGACTCCTACACTCTCAATTCTTTTTAGATGACAGATAAGAATTCACACAAGCACTCCGGCCCCAGTGGATTTATCACTTTTTGTAGACTCCCGTGTTTTAGTTGCAGAATCCAATCATACTGAGTACAGACATGAGAGTGTGTGTGGCGGTGCAAACATGACGGTGTGTGTGTTTGTATTAATTCCTTTTATGCATGCATGACTCTTCCTGTCACCGCAATGGCAATTCTCAGAAGACAAATTATTCAGCAACACAGAATGAATAGCAGCATCGGCCGAACATGCTCAGGGTGTTTTCAAAGACTAACTCATTTTAGGCCTGCATGTAAAAGATTCTGGGAGTACTAATCCTCTTTGAAGTGCCTGTATAAGGGACTGGTGAATAATTACCCAAGCACTTTTACAGATTCTGTCTCTAAATAAACGATCTTGGCATCTTTTTATTCTATTTTCGTGCCTTTTCTAAGCTGCGAAGCAGGCAGGCTGAATTAACCGACAGTAAATATTTAGGCATGTTTTGCCCTCTCCCTGTCTGTTAAAGTCAGATTTTCAGAATAACTTTGAGTAAGTTTATTTACTGTAAAGTGCGTCATGGTACCAAATGTGTTGCCCTTAAATGGGCATGGAGTTAGGCTGTGAGTGTGATCACATCTGCAGTAAACAGCCATAACTTCATGGAGGTAAACTGAAACAAATACGTCCACAGGGTGACCCAGTCTTACACAAAGAGCAGGCCTAAAATGTGACAAATAATAATAACTCAGTGTTAAAGGTGTTCAGTTCTAAGGTTGTCAAGCTGCCTTGTCAAAGGTCAAATCTTCTCTTTCAGCTTTGCATGCTGGGATGTCTGACACTGATTTTGAGAGGGAACTAACCAACCAATCAGCTAACATGTATGCTGCTGTCGCTAGCATGTCTGGTCCATTAAAACTGAAGTTCTCAAGTCTCGAGTCTTATGTGGTAATCTGCCAACATCACACAGTCACTGCCGGAGATTGCAGAGAGCACCTCATGTCTGCTGATTATAGATGATTAATGTGTGATTACGAAGGGACAGTTTTAATTATGTCATTTATGAAAAATTAAAAAGATAAAAGACAATTTCTACAACATGGCGAGACTCCAGGTCATTAATCAGAAATCACATTTCTTCAACCCTTAAATACATTTTGATCAATGTGTTTTAGCCAGAAAACTAGAAAAGTTGCTGGTTCACAGTGAACAATGACCTCCCCTCATGACGTGTACGTCCCTGCAGGATGGATTTGTATTGAACTAAATCCCACTGGTTTGCAACCTACAAGCAAAGCTGCAGCTGAAGAACCAAACATGCACCTGGTTTACCTGATGTTGTAGGGATGGCAACATCATTCAGTTGGTAATCCACCACTGAAACATCTCAGCAGCTACTGGATGGACTGACATGTCACAAGGTCACCAGAGGATGAATCCTAATGACATTAGTGACCCCTTTTGGTAAAGAAAGTCATGGTCTCCATTGGACTCTGACTTTTTATTTTGTGCCACCAGCAGGTGAAAGTAACACATCCAGTGAAATATAGTGACATCTACTGGATGGATTTGCACAAAACTTTGTACGGACATTCATGATGCCCAGATGATCTGTATGACTTTAGTCTGTTGGGAAACACTACAGCGCCCCATGCAAAAGATCAGCTTCATGCCCCACAGATCAACTTTCATAGGAATGAACAGGGCCCTGTTTCCAGTTCTCATTATACATCCATGCTAACCACACAAAGTTCTGATAATCCAACACATCATTTTATTTGTGAACAGTCACATATATATAATATAAATAGGACAATGACATAATTTAATAAATATGTACATGTAGAAACTAGTTTTCTACCCATCAAAGTATTCATTTTGATGAAACATATTAGTATGCAAGGCCACCAAAACACATTTACATCAAAGAAAACATACAATTAAGTATCCTGCACAAATTACTGTAATTAAACATCTGAACAAAAACAGTTTGACTTACAGGGGAACTCTTAAAAATCCACTACATGAGTCACAATTTAACCTTTTCTCCTACTCTTTGGTAATTACATGACACACAACAGGAAATCAATACTGCAATATTAAAAGCATGTTTAAAATTCCCACTAGATGTAGGCAAGGCCAACATTTGGATATCTCGTCAAGATGATTATACAGCACAGCCAGTTGTTTCCATGGTTACGCTTTGAGATATACAGCGGGTTTTAGATCAACAAGGTCTTTACTTGATAAGAACACAGACATCAATATCATTCACCTGCTGTTGTACGAACACGATGAAGTGATAACTAGTGAGTGGGAAATGAAAAAGAACTTGTACAAATGTAAAGCTAATGGGTAAGTGGCATTAAATTGTGTAAATAAAGTAAAATAACTGTACTGGGTCTCACCAAAGGCAGAAATTACATGTGATGGTTCATTTAATACATCCCAAAAAATACATCATAGTGGTTTAATAATCACTATAATTAAACACTGCTGTTTTTAATACTGAAAGATTAGTCCTTTACTTTTATAAAGCTTATCACTGAATATCATTAAGCGTATGGTGTGTGTGTGTGTGTGTGTGTGTGTGTGTGTGTTTGTGCCCATCAATTACAGTTAAGTTGGGTCATTCTTATAAAGAACATGACATTTTACTTTGAAGCTATAACAAGTGTTATTGCTTAAATAAATCAAGTCCCTCACACAGTCCCACTGACAGCAGGCTCCTCTGGCAGTAGGGTTGATTGAAAGTGTGTCTGTTGGGTGGGGTTAGCTTCACCTTTGTATGTGTTGTTTCAATATAACCTGGCCATTATGTGGAAAACAGGTTATTTTATGTTTTTCAGTGAAACCAGAAGTAAAAGCTGAGCATCATAACGCAAACATTTCAACAATCTCTGTATTTGAATTGTACGTTGAAATATTTAATATTTAATATTTTGTTACTTTCGACCTTTGTGATTTGAAAAAAAATATGTGACAGCTGATGATGAATGTAGAAATTGGAAATATTCAAATCTTTTTTCTGGTATATGCACACGCGGACATACAGCAGCCACTTTAAACCCTTAAATGACTATCACAGACTTCCAGGAACAGCAAGTGAAAGCCGATCAAAAAGAAATAAACCACATGTCACGTTTCAACACAACCACTGGTTTTTCTATGTAACTGAATTATAAGTCGACCTTCTAATACATATTCAGTCTTTGGCACCTTCTTCTAGTCTTCCCTGTTTACTGCCTCGTTTAGGCACCGCCAGTTAACAGCCGCCTGTTCTCAGCACAGTTACAGTTTTCCTTCTCCTGATTAACGGTGGTCTGTGTCTGACACAGACCCTGGATCAGTTTGGAGTTAAGGAAGCGCCTGTAGGAGTCTTTCTCCATCAAAGTGAAGATCATCTTCTGAGCCTCGTTGAAACAAGATGGACAGGCGTTCTCGACGTTCTGTCTCGTTTCTTCTCTGGTCGCTGCATCCAGGTTTATCTTAAATTACACAGAACGAGAGGAAAGAAAGGGTTAAGAATCTAAAACAAGATTTATCAAGACAACTGGAAGTTGCTCCTCTAACATATAAAAAACCTACATTTTTGGAGCTTGAGAGATTATTGTTGATGTTCGGCCAAAGAAACACAATTGTGGAAACCCATAAAAATGCACCAATTTCACAAACTAAAACTAATAATATAATATGTTATAATATATAACTAATAAGACTAATAGACAAACATCTTTGGGTTTACTCTTAATGAAAATAAAATGGAAAATAAATAACTTCCTTCATGCATGCTAAGCATCCAACTTCCCAGGATAATGGCACCAGAGAGTTTTAGCCTTTAATTCAGTTCAACGTCTGCTTTTTTTTTTAGAATCCTCTTGTTTTGTCTTCCACATTTTTCATTTTAAAGAAAGGCTCATAAATAAGCATAATTTACTGCAAATTGCATTTTTGTGAATATATTTTCCTCATGCTGATGAAGCTCCCTGATAGTCACGTTTCAGAAAAAGGTCATTACCTCACTGGGAGCATCAGCCTCAACATATTGCTGGTAGATCTGCTTGGCTCTGGACGCCAACTTGGGAGGCGCCGTCTTCTTGTAGTCTTCACAGGCGACCCAGAAGTCCATGTTCTCCTCGCTGAATTCTGACCTCAGGAAGCTGGTGAAGACCGTACGACCCGCTAACACAGACAGAAAGAAAGTTTCCTATTTAATATCACCTCACAGACCAATGAGTGCAGATGTGGAGGCTCGTGATAACACACATTAGCAAGGCTGATTCCTAAACCTGGCACACGGGGTTGCCAGACCTGTGATGAATGATATCTGTTATCTGTTTCAGCAGTCTCATATCAGGTACCAACACGAAAAAGCTAACCAAAAGGCCGCTAACTACCCTGGGCCAATCAGAAAACCAAATATGGGTTTGAATCGGATCTCAGTTACTCAACAGGTGCCGGAAAACAGCGGAGTAATAAATCATTAACTCGTTTGTTTAACAAAAAGTGCTGCATTAGGCTGCGTATCCTCGGACTGCATTTGGCAGGACTTCAGCTGGACAAGCTTTTCTTTCTGGGTGGATAATGGATGGAAAAGTCACTTCAAACTTGTTCATGTTCCTAAGAGAAAATAAACACTCAACGAGCAACGCCAGGAAGCAGGAAAGCAGCGTAATGATTGTTACATTTTTACCAAAGAAATAAATAAAACTGCGTCCTGATGTTTTCCAATTATCAAACCAGTTAATTAAAGACCACAGTTCACACACATCTGAGCCTTTGTGGAAGTTAGGTTTTTATCAAACTGATTAACTTCTGCAGAATTACAGCTCCAACATTATGCATGACTTAAGAGGACAGATGGAGGAGACCACAATAAGATAAACAAAAGATGATAGATCCAATGAGAGCAGACAGACGAAGAGGAAGGAAAGAAGACATGACACTATTGGAGATCAGTGGATGAGGTCATGGAACGGTGCAGGTCACATCTCAGCTGGTTCCCTCGAGGCCATTGCTCCTTTTTTTGTGTCTATACTGTACACAGTGTAATTCTCAGAGGGCTTATGCACACACACACACACACACACACACACACAGACATATACACTCTGCACTGGTCAGAACGCCCTGAGGGGCCATTGAGTAGTGCCTCGAGACACGTAGCAGAAGACCAGAGCATGAGAATGCATCGAAGAGTTCCTGTGTGTGTGTGTGTGTGTGCGTGTGTGCACAATTTGCATGTTTGTTTCCCACTCTCCATAACTTCTTCCTCTAACATCATGAACATCACCAGCATTAATGTGTCAGAGGATCTGAGCTGGCTGATGCTACTTAATTAGCACATCTTCTATACTACAGCTAATTGATTTCTAACGTTGTGCCTTAAAAGAGTGAAGCATCACTGTTGAGGTTGCCAAAACCTTATTGGAAACCATAAGCGAGGAATGTGAAGGTCATGGTCTTGTCTGATAATATTCCCATGATTGCACCATCATGTCACATGAGAACTGTCATGTTTAGTTTTCATAAGCCCCGAGAGAGATTCTGCTGGAGAAGCAATGAGTCAAGCATCCGCCTGACAGTGTCGGTATTATTGGTGTCAGACAAAGGCTCACTTTGGATTTAAACTCAACCCCATTAGACGAGTTCTAGTTCAGGTTAAATTGTTTTGGTGTGAAATGCAGAAGACTTACTTATACTGCTCATCAGCTGGCTAAAAGACTCCTTCCATTTCTCCACCTCAGCTGCAGTAGGCACACTAAAACACAGATAAAGGGTTATTTCATTAGGTTGCACAGACTTCAGGGCTGAGATGTATGAAACCATTGAAATGAAAACTATACAGTAAATTAAACTTCACATAGACTTCAGGATGCATTTGATCTAAGTTTTATAATGTTTATCCCAAGCAGCATTTATTCTCAGTGAGAATTTTGCATAAAACCATCACTATTGTGTATATAAATATGGTTTAAAAGGCAATAGTTCTGTCAAAACCTTCTCCATTGAACAAGTTAAGAAAAGTTGGCTTCTTGTCATCTCACCTAAACAAATAAAATGTTCCACCACAATAAGACAACCTTGTAAAGAGGATTTCTTTTTTGTCTACATGAGTGCAGCTCACCCAAATACCAGCTGCACCAATTCACTAATCAATAATGGCGTATGACGCATGCTGGCACAATTAGATTCACTGACATTTACACAACAAATCCTCAAGTACGATTTTGCCTCCTTTAAAGATTTCATCTGCTCCAAAACAACAGTGTTAATGAAAATAATGAATAGCTATCTGGTCAGAAAAGAGTAATCTGTATTTATATACACAAGAGGCTCTGGAGCATGGCTTTGTGTAGTGGATATAATGAGTGATTCTGCTGAACAATTATACGGCAAAACTGAGTATTGATTATCTATAACTGTCTCTGAAGAGGTTACACGTTACTAAAGAGAAAAGGTCCGAGTAAGTGTTGCTGATGCTAACCTGCACAATGAACAATATAAGGCTTCTTGAGGGAATGTCATTAAAGCTGCAGTGCCAAATGAGTTCAGAAAATGCTGATTAAGCCGATCACAGGCAGGTAAATCCCTGTGTTTCACTGGTGCACTGGTAGTAATTGGTACTAATGCATTTTACGTCAACCAGCAATGATTGGTTCGCCCCCAGAGCCATGTAGAGAGAAAGTCACGTCAACAGAAGTTCAAAATGCTCGATCGTGGTATGAGTCACATAGACTTCAGGTAGTTCTCTACATGATGGTGAAGTGACTCGTAGACTTCAGGTAGTTCTCTACATGATGCTGAAGTGACTCGTAGACTTCAGGTAGTTCTCTACATGATGGTGAAGTGACTCGTAGACTTCAGGTAGCTCTCTCTACATGATGGTGAAGTGACTCGTAGACTTCAGGTAGTTCTCTACATGATGGTGAAGTGACTCGTAGACTTTAGGTAGTTCTCTCTACATGATGGTGAAGTGACTCGTAGACTTCAGGTAGTTCTCTCTACGTGATGGTGAAGTGACTCGTAGACTTCAGGTAGTTCTCTACATGATGGTGAAGTGACTCGTAGACTTCAGGTAGTTCTCTACGTGATGGTGAAGTGACTCGTAGACTTCAGGTAGTTCTCGCTACATGATGGTGACGTGACTCGTAGACTTCAGGTAGCTCTCTCTACGTGATGGTGAAGTGACTCGTAGACTTCAGGTAGTTCTCTCTACGTGATGCTGAAGTGACTCGTAGACTTCAGGTAGTTCTCTACATGATGGTGAAGTGACTCGTAGACTTCAGGTAGATTGTGATGGTGACGTGACTCGTAGACTTCAGGTAGCTCTCTCTACGTGATGGTGACGTGACTCGTAGACTTCAGGTAGTTCTCTACATGATGCTGAAGTGACTCGTAGACTTCAGGTAGATTGTGATGGTGACGTGACTCGTAGACTTCAGGTAGTTCTCTCTACGTGATGGTGACGTGACTCGTAGACTTCAGGTAAATGTGATGGTGAAGTGACTCGTAGACTTCAGGTAGATTGTGATGGGATGTGACTCGTAGACTTTAGGTAGTTCTCTCTATGTGGTGGTGAAGTGACTCGTAGACTTCAGGTAGTTCTCTCTATGTGGTGGTGAAGTGACTCGTAGACTTCAGGTAGTTCTCTCTATGTGATGCTGACGTGACTCGTAGACTTCAGGTAGTTCTCTCTATGTGAAGAAGTGACTCGTAGACTTCAGGTAGCTCTCTCTACGTGATGGTGATGCGACTCGTAGACTTCAGGTAAATGTGATGGTGAAGTGACTCGTAGACTTCAGGTAGTTCTCTACATGAGGGTGACGTAGCAGGGACTGAGTACAGACAGGATGTCCATTACTGCTCAGGGACAGGTTGGTCTTGGTTGGTCTTACTTAAAGTAAAGTATTTGGAGTAGGCTATTCAGCTATCACATTCACTCTACATGTATAATGGATTTCTGTCTTGGAACTGTAGAAATGTGTAATCATAGATCATAAGCACGCAGCAACAGTGTTTGTGTAATGACTTTCACGGCCACAAGGGGGAGACAAACGTTATGCACTCCAGCTTTAAAGCTGAAAAAAGCCCAAAAGAAGACAATGTGTTCTTCAGCAAATATCATTCAATTTCAAAATGTGTATATACACGATTTATATTACTTTGGCAATAGCAAGTAAATGTCAGAATATTATAAATCATGACAAAAACCAACACCTCCCAATACAATTACACACATGAAAGGAGACACAGGCTGTTTTCAAAAGAAAACAAAGTGCCACTCAACCCAAAAACTCAAAAATCAAGTCAATTATCTATAATAATAGATATCAATAAAATGGCTTTTTAACTTATTGCGTCAATACTCTCCCTCTCTCTCTCTTTATAAATCAACTCTTACATCTCTTTCCTTGTCACCCCTTAATCCCTCTCCAAACAAACGTCAAACAATGAAAATGAAATCATGCAATAAAATCCCAATAATTCATTCAGAGGTACGTAAATATTGAAGGGCTATAGTTTAAACACTGACATCAGTCAAGGTCGTCCTCTTTGACCGCGGGGAGACTATTCACTCATTTTGTTGAGTAATTTAATGAGTAATTAGTAATCCAGTTATGTGTCTTGTGTCCAAGTATCTGTCCAGATGCTGCAGTTGTCATGAAAATATTAAAGATAACTATTGAATAAATGGAAGACATTTATTGTAAAGCAGCATGCATCATTTATCCTCCTAGTGGTTGCTAACAAAACCTTCATCATATTACCCCAAGTATTTCCCTATCCCGTGCTTTCAGATGGAAATGCGCCTCAAGAGTTCCTTTCAATGCAACATGTTCAGAATGTTTTTGAGTTTTGTTGCTTTAATCATACTGTGAACGTGGTTAAACTGTCTTTTTGAGCTCCCGGGAGAGCAGCTTGATGTGGGATCTGAAGAATAAACACAAAAGTATTTTTAAAGCACTTCATCAAATTGAACTGATAGATTAGTTCCTCTGACCTCTTTGCAGCGGCAGCGGCAGCAGCAGCGGCGGTCTTCTCTTTTATGTGCTTCTGATCGGCTGCTTGCGGTTCAGGCTTCTGGAGTAAGAAGCTTATTTTGTGCTTGATGTCTTTGGCGCTGTGCAGAAACAGAACAGAGGACAGTGAGCGAAATGCATTTTTGTTTGCAGCAAAAACATCTGCACAAAGACTTGCTTGTATGAAGTGGTAGCAACTGGTTCCTCTTCTTCTATATGTAACTGTTGTTTTTGAGTATTTACTGGTCTGAAATATCAAGTGTTTGATTTTAAATAAAACTAAATAAAGCTCATAAAAATCAGCATGTACACAGTTGTAGATACTTAAAAGCTACATTTCACTACAGTTGTTTTAGCAGGAAAATGATAACAGTTAATTGGTCTTACCTTTTCAAGCATGTTGCAGGAAGTGTTGCGAGTCCTTTACACATGGTTGAACCTTAAAGATCCAAAGTCAGTACTGTTGTAAATGACAATACAGAGGCAACAGTGTGATTACGAGCAGCAGAGATTTTATCCAGTATTAGACAGCAGGCTGCGGGTGTCTCCACCCCCAGAAGTGGTTTTATACCTCCAGAGTGCACAATGACAGAAAACTGACCAATCACATCAGACTGGGAGTGAGCGAGAGAGAGGGAGGGAAGGAGAGAGAGGTTGGGAGAGAGGGAGAGGAAAATTAACAGCAAAGGTATTTTCCAGAGGGAGGTGTCTCAAGCCTTTGAGGAAAGAAACAGAGCAAAAAGAACAAAATGTCTACTGATACAGTTTCCTAAACAACTATTAACTTTTCTGGAAGGGATCTTTCTGACACATTTTGCTTCCCATTTGTTATTCCACCTCAGTCTTGTGGAAATGTCTCACTCAAAACCTAATTTGAGAAATTATGGGGAGTTCTGAGATGTTGTCATTTTTGGTCGTTTTTTTCTGTATACATTAATAGGAAGGTCACCGGTGTGTTTATTTGTGCATAACAATTTCCAATAATTTGTGTCTAATAAACACAAAGGTGTCTTTTCCTGCTGTGGCCATCCATGCAGTCAACGCACCGTACGTCTCCTGGCTTTAGCATTTTCATTGTTACTCTGCGGAAAGTGAGAAAAAAAACATTGTGATGGTGAATCATTTTAGTATCTTTATTGACCCAAGTGAAATCTTATCTGTATGAATTGAAATGTATTGAAATCATATTTTTGCACACAGGCAAAGAAATTATAGGACTCACCGAAAACCACAGTGAAGCAGTATTCAAAACCCAATGTCACTCAAACTGTGGAAAGAAAGAGCAAAATGATTTTCCTGACTTGGTACTTTGTTGTTTCCTGACATCTTCTTGGACGTGTCTCACCACCATCGTCAACATACCATAATATAATACAGTGACTTTACTGCTTTCAGCTAAACAGAAATGAAACAGATTCTGTCTCACCACCACCTGCAGCTTATGTTTGCAGCTGTGAGTAGCTCATCTATTTTTGCATGTCACTTTATTACAATGGTGTCCATCAACAGCACACACATCAGGTGGAGTTCGTCTGCACACAAACTAAACCTTTTACACTGTGTCAATGTTCTTAACACCTGCAGGGGGGGGGTTGTAAATGGGACACAGCTCATGTTTTGGCAGTAGTGCATTGTGGTGCCACGTGTTAAAGCTGATGGTGGAGTATTTGGTATTTCTGATAGACACCATGAGACCAAAATATCCGCTTTTTTAGGGACTGACATAATATATCTCAATATTGAATATGTTGAAATTAAATTATTATCTTGCCAGTGTAAGCTATCATAATGCTTTGTCAAAGTTTCCGTACCTTTTTGTTCTTGTTTGATGAATAACTTTAACTATTTTTAGTCGTTAGCCTCCTCACTATTGCGTAGCAAAGTGTTTAAAGACAATTGACAAAGACATTTTATGCAACAGCAGTTTGGTGAGTGTGGACTTTACACCAGAGAAGCTAAGATAACCTTTACGTCTCTGTGGTGCAACCAGACGTAGATACTGCTTTAGTACGCACGTATGGTCTAGTGTGGACTTTGCACCCTATCTTAAGAGAGAAAGTATGCAGTTAGATAAAATCAAGCCATCTGGAAGTGTTTCAGTATAGATCATACAACCTTAAACTACAGCTCATAGTTTTGAATGAGGAAGCCCTTGAGCTGTATCCTCTGATCACAATCCCTTGACACAAAGTAAGTGTTGACTGACGGTGAAGTCTCTCAGAGACGAGGCGTGCAGGTTGCTTTAATGTGCTCATTCGCCTCGACCTGAGAGGACAAAGTGATTCAACGTATGCAGCCTCACTCCCAGGTAATAAACAAACGAGATGAAGCTGTAGGCAAGCAGTGTAAGGTCAACCTCTATGAAAATAAGCATCACCCCCCTCTTTCCCTCTCTCTGTCTGCTGGCGCGTCTTTTAACCATGACTTCATATCGAAACGTGGAGCCCTGAACAGTTTCTTCTTTCATCTGATGCCTAAAATCAGCCTGGAATCTTTTCTCCAAGTGACCTAAGAGCAGCTGAAGCCGAAACGTACCTTTCTGATTAGTAACCAACAGATGTAGGCATTTAAAGCGCGGAGGGTGTGGATTTAAATTGACTAGAATCAGAGAGGAGGTCATCATGGTTGTTGTGAACGGTCTTGGTGATAAATGTGCTGGCTCCCTATGATCTAGTGTTTTTAGTTTTTATTTGCATATTTTCACATATGAAATAGAAAGACCACCTCTCACCTGCCACAAATTATAGTGGTAGGAAAATGTTATGCATTAACAAAAATACACTTTTTACAGGGAAACACGGTGCTTCTTTGAATTTCTTTGTATTTTACATGTCAAATAAATTGGGATTTTACTATTTTCAAAAGTCAAGGATGAACTTTGATGCTTAACTTTTAAGGCAACATAGAAGAGAAGTCCTAAAAGTGACTATTAAGCTAACTCCATCCACTGATGAAGGCAGTCTCATATGGTTGAAAGCTTAGGGTAACTCTTCAAAGTGGTACCTTGAGTTGGATTTGTTTTTATATTACTTTTCAGTCTGCTGAAGGCAGGGTTGATGTTATTTGTAGTTTTGACTCCAACTAAATGATTTGAACTGTGTGATCGTTGTGACCACATCTGACCCATTTTTGTTTCCACAAATCCAAAAACAACATTCTAGTTAAAATGTTTGCAGATAAAATATATATGAGCATTTGAGTATACGCTGATGAAGACTGTGTGATACGGTTGAAAGCTCTGGAAAGATTGAGATTGTTTTGGAAAACTACTATTTCCAAGGTCATGGCTAATATTTCAAGCCTGAAACGTATTGTTACTTCCACGAGTTATCCCAAAAAATGTAACATGAATGAATTAACTGATTGAATTGATTGAACATTTATTCATCTGTGGGCTTTCGGTTTTGCAGACACCTTTACAAAACATCAGCGCTGTGTAAAACGCACCACTTCCCCTTGCACAAAGAGGCACCCATCAGCTAAACTTCATATTTATACAACCAAGACAATGTTAATGTTCTTTTCCTGAGCTTCTTTCTCTAATCAGTTTTTCAAAGTCTTCCATCTATTGTGAATTAGTGATATCTATCAAATCATTATAATTATTTCGTCATTACATTTTATTTCTTTGAGATAGCGGCACCAGCAGGGTGGAAGATGTTCAAATCCAACTGAAATCACTTTTAGTCATCTTTTTATGTGGTGACAAATAATGTCTATGTTTTGACTCAGCTGGCGTGTCGTGTGACGGACGTTGTGTTGTTAGCAATGATTTCTTTTGAGCGTGACATTTGTAGATTTGTTTACATGCTGTTTAATGTGCTGCAGCTAATTAGCTATGTCGCCTGTAAAATGACGCTAGCAGTGCACTTTTCCCCGGTGAATGTTTGTTTGGTGGCTCGTTTAACAAGCTAACTCGCAGGACAAGACATGCGATCATGTTTGTAAGTTAGATAAGAAGGAAAAGCTAATGTGCTTGTTGTTCAGAGTCTGTGGCTCTTGCGTCTGCTCTGCCTATGACAGAACGCTGAAGTTACTGCCTTGTGCACGATCTCCATCTGCATAAATGAACACTTCACAGAATTCTATAGAATGAATGCAAAACTGTGCCATCATGAAACCAAAAAGTATAAAATACACACGTCTCATTTGGTTTCTGAAGGGGAACACAAGAAGTCATTTACAGAGCAGAGATGTATTCTGTGGCATCCAAAAAACTATTTCAGCGGCACCAGAGAAGTGTGATAGGTCTGTTTGGTTTCTGTCGACGTGGGGGCTGATTATGGATTTTGTCTGACAATCTCCTGTTGCTAACCGGCGCTCATCCAGACAGCAGGACATGATTAGAGCACCAGAGGCCAGGCTGACACCGCAGCGAGGTGATGACGGCTCTGTGTGCTCCATGCTCACACACACACATCGCGCCTGAGGAGCCAGCCCCGTCTCTCCGCAGGTCTTTTCAACACAGACGCCATCTCATCGAGCGCTATGCTGGCGTTAGGTAAGAGCTGCTGATGGACAGCAGGCAATGCACAGAAAAGAAGAAGTCAAAACTGGGCAATTATTAAATTAAATAAGTATATACTTCTTTTGAACATTTATAGTATCATGTCCTCGATGCATTTAAAGAGGATTATCTGGGATTTTGGGGTGTAAAAAAGGTTTCCTAAAGAAATTACCTCAATTTTTTGATTAGGAACCCTAAAAAACATTTTTCTTCTAAAACTCAAAAGCTGCCCTGTCTGTTATCAGAATCAGACTCAGAATCAGACTCAGAATCAGACTCAGAATCAGACTCAGAATCAGAATCAGAATCAGAAATACTTTATTAATCCCAGAAGGGAAATTGCTTTTTGATACAGTTACACTGCTCATTAAATTGATTGAAAAAAGAATAATAAACAGTAGAAAAATAGAGAGTGTAGAGGTGTAGAGGGAGGGTCCGAATATGTTTGGACCAGGGGCCGGAGCAACTTCAGGACGAGTCTTTCCAGGGCCTTCATGATGTGGGAGGTCAGTGCCACAGGTCTGTAGTCCTTGGCTCCACTGGGGCGTGGAGTCTTGGAACAGGAACAGGCAGGAAGTCTTCCACAGCAAAGGGACCCTCTGCAGACTCAGGCTCATGCTGAAGACATGCTGCAGACTCCACAAAGCTGAGAGGCACAGGCACCGTCAGGTCCTGCAGCCTTCCCACAGTGGAGTCTCCACAGCTGTCTGTCGGCACGAACAGTCAGGAAGCCCTCGATGGATACGTTATCTGGGATGTCCTTGTGTAACCACGTTTCACAGAAGCACATAAGACTGCATTCCCGACACTCCGTCCGACTCCGGGCCAGCCCCGTTAGCTCCTCCATCTTGTTAGCTAGCGATCTCACATTGCCCATGACAACGGTGGGGAGACATGGTTTATATTTCTTCCTCTCAATAATCGTCTGTTGTCTCTCTCTGGACTCTCTCTTTCGCTGATTTTCCTTTCCCCTGCAGCCTCGGTGTGTTTCCCTCCAGATCTCCTGCGGGATGTCCACAGATCTGGTCACCATGGCCGGCCTAAGTTCAATCAGCTGATCCCGGGTGTAAACAAAAGCGGCCATGAAGTTGTTGTTGCGCTCAGCTGACTGCAAATGAAAGTCCCTCCAGAGCGAACAAAAACACCAAAAACCTCTCCACCAGCACATTTGTGGAGGCCACGACACCAACAAGTTAACACCAAACAAAAAACCCATAGGTACAAAGTTAAATTACAAAAAGATTTAAAAGAGCAAGTAAGACGAGCGGAGCAACCGTATCGGGCAGCACGCACTTACCAGCGCATGCGCACACTGATCATCTCATCTCACAAGCAGGGCTTGACCTCAACCAGAAGGTCATGGGTTCGACCCCGGAGTCCCCCGATCACCTCCTCACTTGGAAGTCGCTTTGGATAAAAGCGTCTGCTAAATGCCTAAATGTAATGTAATGTTAACACTGACAGTAAACCAGTGCTTTAAACTATCTCATACTCCTGCTTTCCCCTCCCCTGGGTGTGTCTTTCCCTAGTTTGTTTCCCTGATGTTCCTCACCTGTGTCTTGTTGGCTTCTCCTCACCTGTGTCTCGTTAGTTGCTTCTGCCTCTGTGTATTTAGTCTCTGTTCTCCATGGTCTGTATGTCAAGTGTGCCAGCCTCTGTAAGTCTCTGTGATCTAGTCATAGCCCTCATTGTTCGTTCCATTGTTTGTTACTTTGTTCTCTCTCGCCCTATTGGCTATTTTCCTTCTGATGGAAGCAATTTTTTTGTTACCTTGATTCCTGTTTTTTTTTCATCATGTAAATGAACTCCTTTGTTCTATCTTATCCTCCTGGTCTCTGGTCTACCTGTTCGAGTCCGAGCCTCAAGTCAAGCTGTGACAACAGGGTCCTACATGACGTCTGCACCAGGCACATAGAATTTGCCATCACTATGAAACAAAACATGTTAGAACAAATACTTTGGTCAAGAATATACAAAGAGATACAGTATATCAACCTTTAATGTAGTCACTTGTAGTCCTTGTACTAGGTGGCATGGAATCAGACACTGTTCCCCTCTCTATTCCCTCAATGACTGGCCTCCCCTTGTTCAGTTCCAAGGCTAGTTCCTCTGCAGGAGTAAAGTGTGCTGGTGGGGGCCCTTCCCTGGGGCCAGCAACATCACTCCTCTTTGGCAGCTGCAATTATTAAACATCATGAGATTGGACAGTTCTAGCATCAAGCTGATTATGATCAAGTTCTTATATAGCCTTTAGGGCATACTTTCTATACAATATTTTTATATTTAATTTTCACCAGCTGCCATGCTATTTTTTTCCCACTCAAGTTGGTGCTGTTTAAAAATATACAATTAACACACAAATGTGTAATTATATATATATATGAATACTAGGACCTGTGACAAATTAGTCTTATTGTGTGAATTTCCAGTGTTTCTGGAAATTGCTCAGAAATCCCCTTATAGTCAATATACCAAAAGTACCCAATGTCTCTAGTTTGTGGTTGTACAATGTTATGAGGATGTGGTTATCCTAGAGGTCCAAATAGGTAATTTTATACAGGTCTCAACAATGAAATGTCTACTATTGAGATCATCACACTGTGGTGGAAAATCTGGAAACAAGAGTCTCTGAATCACCAAAGTCTCCAGAGTATTTCTTAAGCTTTCTGCAGAAAGAACCCGTTGATGTGCACTCAAGGGGTGTCACAGTCAAGAAGGTGTCCAAAGAAACCTGGTTACACTGTCTTTATAGGAAGCAAGTCTGAGTGTAGCAAAGCCCAAACAAGTCAGCAGTCAGATAAAGAATTCCATAACAGAATGAATTCCCAAGGGTTAGCGAGGATGGACAGAAGGACAGTTTCATAGCAAGAATGCTCAAGAGACAGAAATCAAATCAACATGATACAGATTCATATGGATATAGAGTAAATTTCCATTACAACACTTACACTTACAATTGGGCTCATGGAATCCAAAAGCATATCAGCTTTCTAGAACTACCCAATTTATACAATTGTATAACTGTTTAGAGACCCCAGCATGCAGAACATTTTTTTCTTCTCCAAACTGCATGGTATTAGAATAAAGTGGGCATGTCTGTAAAGGGGATACTAGGGGTACCCAGAAATCCATTTCCATTCAATATCTTGAGGTGAGAGGTCAAGGGACCCCTTTGAAAATGGCCATGCCAGTTTGTGTTTTGACAGACAAAGCAAAAGCAGTATACTCAGAAAGGAATATAACAACAGAAAACCAAATAGTAAGACCAAACAAAAGCAAGACCAAATTAATAATAAAAAATACAAATAAAAAGAATAACATTATAAAAGCAGTAAAAAGACAATAATAAGATGACATTACATAGAAGCAAGTCTATAAAAATGGCTTTTAAGAAGTGATTTAAAAGAAGCCTTATCTTCTGAGCCACGTCGCTCCAAAGCCGAGGGGCCCTGACGGCAAGAGCACGGTCACATTTAGATTTGAAAATGTAACACTCATATACTTCCACATTCAGTTCTCAAAATATCTCAAAGAATATTGACTTTTATTTGGATAATCTCAATGATTCACTGACAGTTACATACACATGTTCATTCTTATGTGTATAAGAATTCCAGTATTTACAGGAAACTCATTTAAATTATAGTGAGCATGGAAAACTAAAGATAATGGGTTTTAGCAATCTGTTTTTCTAGCTGTTTTTTACCACAAACTATAATGCCTAACCGTCTTGTGTGAGGCATGCAGGGCTCGAGGCAAAAGTGCTGCACAACACCATCAGCCAAACTAGGCCAACAACACTGTACAGCGAACCGCCCAACAGAGACTGGCGTCTCCACCCAGGATTACCTCAAAACAAAAAAGATGCCACTTATTGGATAGGAGGTGTTAGTTGATTGGGATCTTCCTGAAATAAAGAAGAGAAGCCAAGTACACAAAAAACTACATTGGTCATAACACTACCCATTCTGCATCAATCAGTATTTGGCACAAAGGTGGCACGTTTTAGGAAGCCTGCAAACACATGTGCCATAACATAGAAGCACAGTGATTGTGAAAGGGAAGGAAAGAGGAGCATGGATGTAAAATGAAAAAGCTAAAATTAAGACAAAAAAAGAGATAAAAAGCAGAAGAAAAACTCTGCATGTCCAGAAATGTAAAAATAACAATTTATGATTTCAAAAGTATTATGCTGGAGCTATTTTATGTTCCAGCACTGGCCATTATTTGAAAACAGATTGTATTTGCAAATGTATGTCTCTGGGTCACTTTATTTTCAAGGTTGGAACATTTAATTTAAAGAATGAGAGAAGAAACAAAGGTTGCAATTCACTGTGCACATTTTCTTAAAAAAAAATTAACACTTTTCAGTTTTTTCCCTATTTAGGTACATAACTTATCACGCTTAGGAAAGCAAAGGTAACTTCGACGTGGTTAAATTTACTGTAGATACAAAATATAATAATTATAAGTTAATATGGTTTAAGTACAACGTGTGGGTTTTTGACATGCGTCCACCTGTGTCACATGCTCTTTACACTGACTTGCTGCTGTATATTATCCTTATTCCAACACAGCTTCAATTGAGCCTGCACACAGCCCCCCTCGAACACAAAAAGTGAATGAGAATTTATGAGAAAGGGTTAATCCCTCTCGCACTCCCACTTGCACTGCTTCCATTTCTCAGAAAGAAAAGAGATGATATCTTAGCGTTCTAAACCATTTTTCGTCTTTAATAGCTTTGCGATTTATTTCAGCCTATTTGAAAATGGAGAGAGAAAGAGAGAGAAAGAGAAAGGGAACTGTATTTCAGGGACGGAGGCAAAGTTTTTAGATCAGCCTGCCTATCATTGTTTAATTGTGTCAGCTAAGTGGAACAGTGTGTCAATGTGACCTTCCACTGCTTCAAATCATTCCTGCTTTTGGAAAATGAGCCTGGATTCACAGGCTGGGAGGTACGAGCTGCAAACTTTTTCAGCACCTATTAAGACAGTGAGTTGTATCTAGAACAGGCTTTTAAGTCGCAAACTAGTTTCCCTCCAAAGTTGGTCCATGTACTGCATGTTGATTTCAGGGAAGTGCAGAAATACATCAGCACTCAAGTGATGTGTTGCCATGCAGTCTGCAGTCCAAACTGTACAGAGTTTGGTGGCATAGTTAGATTTGGATATGCACAATAGAAACATGTCAAAGTGCTACTGCTTTGTCCCTACCATAAACCCAGATATGCTAGCCTGATCCAGGTTTTGAATAATACTCTGCCATATGTTCAGGCATCACAGTGTAGGTAGTCAGTAAATCAAGAAATATGATGCTATATGATGTAACATGATCAACAAGCTGAAATAGGGGGAGTTCTGACTTTACTAATGCAGTTCATGTTCAGTTTCCGCAGATTCACATGGAATCAGGTACGTGGCAAACCGCAAAAGATTTTTGTGGACGACAGCAGGATGTTAAAAGTAGATGAGGTCAGCAGAGAATACAGGCAATGGTAATGGTAGGTTACCGCATTGCTATCCAAAGTTAAAATATTTTTACATTTTGTTGTCCCCTGCAAAGCAATTTACAACTGGATGTTATGTAGCTCCCTCACACAAGGAGAAGACATAGGCAATAGACAACGAGAAACTAAAAACGTCTCTTTTTCAAACAAACATGAACAAGGGATACTCAAAGTGCGGTTCTCCTTTCACTATCATGTTAAAAATGAATGAATTCAATATTAATTTTAAGTTTAAGTTAAGTTTGCATTAGAATATTAAGCGAAAGCTGCATTTTATAGCTACATACATTACATACATACATTACTAGAATAATTACATAAGAGAATAGACACAAAATCGTTTTAATTTTATATATTTTATTCCATTCTTTGTAAACAATACATCACCATAGCAACATATCATCAAATGCGTTTCGATTTGCCATCCTGCTATTCTATTGGACTGTTTGTCTTTCTCGTGCTGTCCAGAAGGTATTGTCCGTCTACCGTCAGCCCGAGTCCATGTGAATGCAGTATGAGTGATGTTTATGATACAAGTCCAGTTTCAGGCAAACAGAAGCAAATACATGTTGAAAAAGGACAACAGACCTGTGGCACTGACCTCCCACATCATGAAGGCCCTGGAAAGACTCGTCCTGGAGCAGCTCCGGCCCCTGGTCCAAACATATTCGGACCCTCCCTTTACACCTCTACACCCTCTATTTTCTACTGTTTATTATTCTTTTTTCAATAACTTTATTGAGCATTGGAACTGTATCAAAAAGCAATTTCCCTTCAGGGATTAATAAAGTATTTCTGATTCTGATTCTGATCATCATCACCACCATCATCTTCATCACAGGGGAACAGGGCTTCTTTGAGCAGACAGAGGTGAGTGTAATAACTTGTCCTTGTTCCTGATGCTTGTTATTGAAGAGACGCAGGTCCACTGAGTCACAGCTGGACTGAGCTGCTCTGCACCACAAGGAGGCGCCAACTCCCACAAAGTCATCCCACACAGACCACACAGGAAAATGAATCCGACACCATGATTTGGAAAAACATGTAGGTCCGCCCTCTCAGATTCCAACAGACAGGAACCTCCTTCAGACCAGCTCGGAGCGGATCTGGATCCTCTGGGCTTCATGGCTGCTGCTCTCGTGGTGCTGCTGGTGCTTCTGTCTGAAGCAGCTGCAGGTGAAGTTAAAGGTGAAGTTAAAGGTGAGCTCTGACTGTGACACGTTATGACGGAGACAGTTTGTGTTGGAACAGAAAGACATGATGTGTTTTCTGATAGAATGTGTTGTTGGTCATGAAGTGTTGTGTTCAGTTGCTACTAAATATAACATGATATAATATAATATAATATAACAGAGTAATAATAGACAGACTGCTGCTACCCGGTTGGAAAAGGCCGTGTTTCTTCAGAGACCTCTGATTCGTCAGTTTAGGGGAAGTTAACGGAGACTTCATTTACAGTACCGAGCCCCCGGTCCTCCGTTCTTACTGCTGTGAAAGCGTGTTGGACCTTTGAGGTAAAGTCTTAACGATGTCTGGAAGCCGTTTGCAAATGTGTGAAAACTTAATCAGAATCAGAATGGTTTATTGCCAAGTATGTATTCACATACAAGCAACTTGTTTTGGTGCGTGGGTGCCAACAAGAGCAATATCTACATATACAGTGTTTCGTGTTGGTGAAAATACAAAACAGGAAGAGTTCAGTTTGTATCACATCTAGACCACATCAGACCAGGTCCAGGATCAACACCACTGTACCAAGACTCTTCCCTTTGTGAAGGGAGCCTGGTTCTGCTCGAGGTTTCTACCTGTTAAAGGGAGTTTTCCTTGCCATTGTCGCCTAGTGCTGCTCATGGTGGGAACGTTGGGTCTTTGTGTGGAAGTTGGTCTCGACCGGCTCCATGTGACTGAGCCCTGAGATAACTTTGTTATGATATGGCGCTTTATAAATAAAATTGAATTGAATTGAATCACCTTCATCACATCAACGTTCACTTTCTGTCTCTAAATACTACAATACCCATGAGCCTCCACTGCTGTTTGTGTGGAGACACAGTTTCAGAATAACCAGGACAGTTCCAAAATGAGTAGCTGCAGTCAAGATTTATGATAGATTTTACGGAGGTAGAGCCTGTTGGGCTCTGATGTCAGAGGTCAAGGGGTGGGGCTTACCTGGAGGTGAAAGGCGGCTCCTGGTTTGGATACCTGACTGAGGAAGTGTTCATGGAAACCTGAGCGCAGGATGTCCTGAGCGTACGTCTCATAGGGGTCAAAGGCCAACTCCTGTCAATCAAATCACACATCAGACAGAACCAGAGCTAATCATCCCCATGAGATGTGTCAGAAAACAGAACACAACAAAAGAAAAGAATCATACAAGCTGAACATAAATTCATGGATAAGAGGAGCAATGGTGGCGCTGTGTTCTTCACACAAGGACTCCATTATTGTTATTAGTAGAGCGCCACCAGGAGGTCCAGAGAGGTAAATACTGCACGTTTATCTGATGTGACGTGAACACACCATTAATGAATACATCAACACACAAGATAACACCTTTCAAACAGAGGGTACTATCACACACAGACAGGTACAGACAGGAAGACAGGTAGTCACACAGACAGGTGCAGACACACAGACAGGTGCAGACACACAGACAGGTAGTCACACATAGACAGGTACAGACACACAGACAGTAGGACAGGAAGACAGGTACAGACAGGTAGTCACACAGACAGGAGCAGACACACAGACAGGTGCAGACACACAGACAGGTGCAGACACAAAGACAGGTATAGACACACAGACACACAGACAGGTGCAGACACACAGACAGGTGCAGACACACAGACAGGTGCAGACACACAGACAGGTACAGACCTCAGCCAGGTCCTCGAAGCAGCTCCCCACCAGAGGATGAGGACTGCCTTCATCCGTCATCTCCACCGTGTCCTCGATCAAACCCAACAGCTTTACCGTCACCTCGTGGATATCAACGATCCGACTGAAGATACTGTCTACATCCTGACACACAGACAGGCCATCAATCAGACTGATCAGACACACAGACAGGCCATCAATCAGACTGATCAGACACACAGACAGGCCATCAATCATACTGATCAGACAGACAGACAGGCCATCAATCATACTGATCAGACAGACAGACAGGCCAACAATAAGACTGATCAGACAGACAGACAGGCCAACAATAAGACTGATCAGACAGACAGACAGGCCATCAATCATACTGATCAGACAGACAGACAGGCCATCGATCAGACTGATCAGACAGACAGACAGGCCAACAATCAGACTGATCAGACAGACAGACAGGCCATCAATCAGACTGATCAGACAGACAGACAGGCCAACAATCAGACTGATCAGACAGACAGACAGGCCATCAATCAGACTGATCAGACAGACAGACAGGCCATCAATCAGACTGATCAGACAGACAGACAGGCCATCAAACATACTGATCAGACAGACAGGTGAGCATACGTACGTGTTGGGAGAAGAGCATGGGGCTGGAGTTGAAGGGCTCTCTGAACACCTTGATGAGCAGGTTGAGCTGTCTCAGGTACTGTCGACCGTCCGACATGAAGCTCCTCACCAGCTCGTAGTAACTCTGCTCCTCATTGGCTGACGGCTCCTCGTCCATTAGAGGGAAGCCGCTGATGTCCTCCTCATCCTGGTGGAACATGTCCATCAGCACCTGCACACACAGACAGGTGAGGGAGAGACAGAGAGGTAGACAGACAGACAGACAGGTGAGTCTTGGGAACCAATAAGACGACAGAAACAATGAGACCGTGGATGTATGAAGAGGACATTGAGTCGGGGGCGAGGCCTCGTTCTTTCCGCATGAACTCTCTCACAGTGACTATAGTGCTATTTATGCATTTTACAACTTTTAGGACATCATTATTTGAATTAGAGCTATTCAAGTGTTTGAAATTCCTAGTTGTTGTACTTCAGAAATAAGATATGCCGATTTACAGACGTCTCTTTCCTAATGTGAGTCTGTGGGAAAAAGTCTCAGCGTGCATCATGTGACCCAGAAGATGTAACTACACGGGTTTGGCCACTGTGTCAAATTAGCTTCAAAGCCTGACGCACTTCCTGGGGGCTGTTGTAGTCAGCTGCAGGTCGCTGTTCTCTTTACCGTTTCTATTAGAGTCCATGTAGTCAGAGCATCAGCAGTGACTGAATGAGCTGAATGGACACATGATGTACAAACAAACTTCCCTGGATTACTGTGATAGTGAAGAAATGCTGTTCTCTCTGGACGGACATCAGAGATAATCCTTACTGAATGAGTGTGTGTGTCTCACAAAGTCAGGAGGAGGAGGAGGGAGATTTGAACTCAGACTCATCCTGAACGAAGGTCCGACGAGCTCGGAGAAGGTTTCATTCCCCAATTCCCCCTGTGATGTTTATCCTGTCTGAGTGGGCCTTTAGTGTGTGTGTGTGTGTGTGTGTGTGTGTGTGTGTGTGTGTGTGTGTGTACCTTGTCTGCACACATGGCCACAGTGATGTCCTGCTGGGAGATCTCGTAGTGTCGGATGTTCCTGACGTAGTTTCCTGCCAGTTTCAGGATGTCAGCGGAGATGTACTCCAACACAGCAACCATGTAGACCGACACCTGGTGGTCGATCTTATAACCCAGCACCTCCTGACAACACAAGGCATCATGGGAAATACAGTGAGTGTTTGATGATGATGATGATGATGATGATGACGACGACGACAGGTGTACCTTAAGCAGTGGGTGGATCTTGTCGACAGGTAAAGCCAGCGGGTTCCTCCTCTTTCTCTTCTCAATGGCGGCCTGAGCGTCAGCGATCGCCCACTTATCGATCGGGTGAGGAAAACTCTTCTGAACCCGCTCCTAAGAGGAAAGGGAAGACAAGTGAGGACAGGAACCAGAGTCAACTGAACTGATCTGGTCTAAACACATGGACTCTGGGCCAAACATCTGGTCTGTTCTGGTCTGGTCCAAACATCTTGACCCATAAGGTCTAAACATCTGGACTGCTGAGCAGCAAACACATCTGTCTGAAAGGGAGTGTTGTTGATCACACTGCAGGACACTGCAGTTTGTCCCTAATGTTGAAGAACAGACCTCCTGAACTTCTCCATCTGTGTACGGGTGTTCACTGCAGCCACTCAGCTGCTTTCTGGACTGACATCATAGTTAAACCTCATTTCCACAGGTTCTGGCTGCATCACAGCTTCGTGGACACAGCTGTCACAGCTCCTCCTGTTCATACTGGACAATAACAGATCTCTTTAGAACATGTTTCCAATGGAAATGATGGAGGATCCACAGAAGTTAATATGAAGCTGCTTCCACACTCTGAGCCGCAGCTATTGAGTATCAATCTCCCTCTATACGTTTCCACTGAGCTGCACTTTCTTATCCGATTCCCTCAGTGTTGTACAAAGCTGTGAAGGTGATCGGATTCCTTTGATTGTAGTTTTGGTTCACATGAACTTTTAGTGCTTTGGTTTGGTGACCGGGACTGTGACACCGGAGCCAGAACCACACACAGCTGGATCTCATGGGGAACACCTGCAGGTCAGGTGATCGGCTCTGATTGGTTGGTAACTGCAGGTGCTCAGCTCAGTGTGATCAACTGACTCAACACATCACCACACAAGAACACAGCACACATACACATAATCTGAGCATGAGGAGCAGTGAGGGGTCAGAGGTCGTGTGGGGAGTGGTGGTCAGAGGTCAGAGAAGGGGGGTGGGGGGGGTCAGTGTGGTAAAACACCAGCGGACTGTGGTATTTTACCATAGAGCACCTCATTATCTCACTGCAGCCTCCATCAGCTGGAAACAAAAAGCAAACCAGAACAATCACACTTCATCCTCACAGTGATGTCATCAGCTAGAGACATTTAAACTTCAGGGCTGTTCCAACTCATATATATGATTCATAGTGACATACTAACGTACTAACATACGATTCATAGTGACATACTATCCTAATAACATACTATTCGTACTATTATCCTATTAATACAAACATACAATTCATACTAACGCACTATCATACTAAGTACGTAGTGCGCTCCAACAACATAGTATGTGGATTTTGTGTATGCGAAAATTACCCGGATGTAAACTCTATTAGAAAGAATTTCTGAGTATGCAGCGTGAGTTTACTGGACATACTTAAGATGCACTGTGTTTCTTCAGACATCGGTGGAAAAATGCTGATGGAGAATGAAGGTGATACAGAACATACTCAGGACGTTAAGGTACAGTTATGTTATGTAGTTAATGTCCTGTAGAAAAAAGATCCGACACTCATTCATTTAAACGTGTGGATGATGGCTGAGCAAGTCACTGTGCACCGATCACCAGTGATCGATTCTGTGCAGGTACTATACAGAACATACTGATACTGAGTGAGCATTACTGTACAGGGAAATGGACTGGATTATACTTGTATTATCAGTTTTACAGATTATACAAGTATAATCCAGTCTATCTGTGAAATTGATAATACTGATAATTACTTGTGAAATCAGGACAGTGTAACAATAAACACAGGTTTATCTGAAGTGACTGAAAGGACAGGAAGAACTCTGATCAGGTTTAGAGACCGGTCTGAGATCCTCGCAGATCATGAGCTCAAATGAATTGCAACATTTATTCATGATTTATTCGTATTATTTAAAATAAATGACCCAGATGTCGCATGAGCTGCGAGCCTGCACGGAGGCCTTTCTGCTTTGTGCACTATCTGCTGCAGTATTCTGCGAAACACCAGGGGGCGCGCACAAGAATAACTTATTTGATGAAGCAGGAAGTCAAGGAGAGTTTCCAGAAGATCCTCACTGTTGCTGAGGAAGAATTGAACCGTCTTCATCTACTAACAGTGGTGGCAGTCTGAGTCCAGCATCAGGGGGCGGTCCCTATGGTGTCTGAGAGTCGTACAGGTGCTTGTGAAGCCGTACCTGCTCAGACAGTCCACCTTTGAAGGCGTACATGTAGAAGTGAAGCGCTCAGCGTGCGTCACCTAGTTACAAAAGTTCGGATGTGCACGACCAAGCGTCACCTTGTGGAGCCTTCATGCAACTTACATGATGATTTCATGTTTGGAGCGCAGACCCTCGCTGGGGTCATAAACCCCACTTCACCCCGCTTAGGCCTGGATTATACTCCAGAACGGACGCGTTCGTGCGCGGACCTCGCGTAAACACGGAGCATTTCAAATTATACTTGTTTTTAGAGCCCGCTCGGCAGACGCGTTCGACACATGCGCAGTAGATCGGCGTGCAAATGCGCATGCGCATGAGATCGGCGTTTACACAAACACACTAATCAAACATGACGACACTCATGCAAGAAGAAGAAGAGCTGCTTTGTCTGTTGTACCAAGCGCAAAAAGAGAAAAAAAGAAAAGTTTGAAAGTGTGGTGGACGGCGTGTTTTCCCACGCATGCGCAGTTGGTGCTGTTGGTTCGCGGACGAGTCCGCGCGGTCATACTTGATTGCCC